>JAGDQP010000518.1:109293-157254 GCA_022664845.1 Lepisma saccharinum | reverse complement strand
TTTATGTTGCATTTCTTAATATTTTGTGATGACCCTTTAACAGCTGTTGATTTTATTTTTTAACTTCTTATACCGAGGGCTTTGTATATACTCAGAGTTTGTTTTATTGTACTTCTAGCTTTTTACATCAGATGTTTTGTTTTATTCACTATTTGCTTTATTTTTATAAACCGGAATTATTATTGAGGTTTTCTATTCCTTTGGAAGCTCCTCCTTTCTCCATATAACACTTATCAATTTATGCAGTTCCTTGATTAGTGCTGTTCCTCCCTCTATAATTAATTCGGCTGGAATATTGTCTGTTTCTGGTGATTTGAAAATTTTCGATTTCTTTACCGACATTTCGACCTCGATCTCGCTAGGTTCGGGTATCCACGGTTCTGCTGTATGGATTTTAAATTCCTCTGTTCCACACATCGATAATTTTAGTCGGATCCACTTGAGATCTCCGCGTTTATTTCTAGTCATCCCTATTTTTGCACAAGTTATACATTTACGTCAGGAGAAACTACAGTAGAAATATTTAAGTTTGAAACTTAGTTACAAATTTGCAAATTTGGGATGAATAATGCTCGTGCGTGCCTTGGTAACTCGTATAAAGAATAGTTGTTAAAAGAAATGCTTTGTATTACAATCAGAATTATGAAGAACGATATTACTATGATAATTGATATGCTTAAGTAATAAGAGATAATAAGTAATAAACACTTCACAACACACAGAAAGATAACAACGTTTTGCCAAAGGATTGGTTGCATAATGGAAAGGAAGATTTAAAATGAGGAGCAGCTATGTTGCCAGCCGAACACTGGATATAAATTATAAGGCCTAAGCGCGAACAAATGTCTATGTGCTATCTTTTAACAAAGCACATAGACTTTTGTTCGTCCATTCGCAGCATATGTAAAATAAGCTTTCTTACAAGAATATTTCAGGATCTACTTTACGTATTCACATCTTTCTTTGGTGCCCTCGTGGTAATATAACATTTACCAAAGCACGGACGAGGATTTGTAAATTTGTAGCTCCCTTCAAATTCAAATATCAAAGTTCAAGTTTTACCGTAGTTTCTTCTGACATAAATGTATAACTTGTAAGATAATATATATTTTTTCTTTCACCAGAGATATCGGGCCTTCAAAATACATACAATACAAATTCTTGGATTTCAAAAATTCATAAAAAGTTAAGGAATCATCAGCCTTGAACATACTTTGATATGTGCATAAAAAAACAACTTCGATATTCAATCCCTTCCGGGCGAAAAAGTACCGTGAAAACCGGAATTGTTTCTATTTCAACAATCATATTTGGATACCATTTTGACCACCAGTTCGATTGCCTTTAAGATTTTAAATGCAGAGGACTAATATTATCAAGCGTATTTTAAAGGAAAGAGCGGTTTTAGTTTGAATGTCTTATGATAAACCAGTCCGCAGATACTGCATTTTCCGTAAAAGTCTGCTAACACAAAATGCGCCGCAATAAAAAATGACTGCCCCTAATTAATAGATTGGTAATAAAATAATAAATCTTTATTTTAAACTATTCTTATATAAGGGATATAAATATTATTATTTCGAAAGGGGTCGAGCAGCCAAACTGGACGATTTCAGATAGGTTGATCTACAGGTATCGGTACCAAGTGCCTAAAACTTTCTTTATCTACTTAATTATTCCAATTTTCATTTGCGGGGATACATGCATTATTTGGGGGACGATCCCCCTGTGTCTCCCATGGCTACACCCCCGATACCCCAGTACCACACAAACGTGTTTTGTGAGTTAATTTTTGGTGGATTTCGTTGATTAACGGTTATCAATTGAAGAAAGTACGTTCAATTTTAAACCATATTTGAACAAAGACGTCATTATTGAAAAGGTGTTGACTCACAGTGGATTCAACTGTTATTTTCAACTATGGTATACATTTCGGTTCATGGGATTCTTTCTGATTTAATGAAATGTTTAATTAAAAGCTAATTGAATGTCGTTAACTATTATGTCGTGTCCCCTTTTGCATATTGAAACACGTTGAATTTGAATCTATATTCCAACGAAAATTTGATTTCGTTGATAGGATATTAATATGACGTGTTTTTAACTATTATATTGATCTATGCTCTATATTATCTTTCTAAGTTAATTGCATAAAAATTGTGCTTATAAGCGAATAGAATAAATTTAACTACATTTCTCATGTTCTCATTTGTATGTTGAAACAAAATTTCAATGAACATTAAATTTCATTAATAGGGCGTGAAGTGAAGCGTTTTCAACTATGACATAAATTTCGCTTTATATGCATTTTTCTAAGGCGACATATAACATCTATTTAAAAATACAAATTTAGTAGTGCAGCGATGATCAAAATGTTAAAGAAGGAAAATTCACATAACAAAGAAAGGAGGAAAGTATTCTTTATTCTTATTCTTACATGATGGTGAGACGACGTATCTGGATTTGTGGCGACTGCTTTCTAGACTGCTTGTTATTACAGTTACCGTAAAAGAATAGTGACTTTCAAGGTGGATCCGTGAATGCGGGGATAAAGACAGGAGCTACCAACGAGGAGAGCGGAACATTCCAGCTGCAAACCCTGCAGCAAACGGATGGATAGTTTACTGTCGGAAAATTACTGTATATCATGATGAAAGTAACGGACAAAATGTAACTAAATGTGTATACCAATAGACAGCAATCATGCTGTTTCGGCCAACTTAACCCATTTCTTCATCGTCCGCTTCTTGATTCCAACATGTTTCTTCTCAACCGTTATTGAACTTCAAATAAATCGTTGAACAGGTGGACACTTTGGTACATTTACAACGTTAAAATACTAACGTTTAATCCACATATTTTCAACGTATGTGTGCTACTGGGGTAGACGCCAGAGTAAATATTTAGAACGCATTTTCCCACTTTCAGTCTAATCCAATGTCGATCAAATTTTCAGTTCCAATTCATTTTTGACATTCTTTTCTTTAGTTCACAATGGTTCTCGGCGCCCTCAAATCTCGTAACGTTAATTTAACTCATTTCCCGAACGTCATACAATGATGAATTTTTGCTGAGCGACATAAGTCAGGTGAAAATACAATAAATATTCCATTGTAACTTTTATATATTTCTATAATTTAAAAGTAAAAAATTATATTGTTAAAATATGGAATTCTTTATCCTAAAATAAATACTTGCCTGCAATGAATTGTCATTTGACTGGTTGCACAACACTTTAGGATTTGGGTCACAAAACATTTGCTTAAGAAAAAGTATCAGAACACCGAAATAACTCGAAGAAAAACAATAAAAAATTTTATAGACATATTTTTCTTAAACAGATAGTACTAAATTGTAAAAAATAATTTTGTTTACGCATGACTAAAAAGAAAAGCATGACGCGCTCCAATTCAAGAATTTATAAAGTGACTGTATATGAGAGCGCGACTCATACTTTTCTTTTTAAGTCATTCAAAAACAAAATTATTTTTTACTTTTTAGTACGATTTGTTTAAGAGAAGTATATCTTTAAAAAGTTTATTTTTATTATTTTTTATGCTTGATATCGCTGTGCAGCTCGTTTTATGATTCATGTCTTAATTATTGCAGAGAACATGCACAATACGGTATACTATTGTGACTTAAATAAAAAAAAAACGGGCCGCACAGCGATAAGAAACGTGTAAAACTGAGTTAGAACTGTACATTTGGTGCACATTGGATTAGACTGGAAGTGGGCAAACCAGTTTAAAATTATTTGCTCTGGCTTCTATCTTTCAAAACTAAGCAGTCACTCCAGTATCGTTACGTAGAGCTCGATGGTTTTACACGAAACCAAGTTTAACACTATTTTGGTTTCGGTTACCATCCCTGCCATTAACTGCGCAGATAGTAGCTACTCATGTATGGGGTTAGCAACATGAGATCGTCAAATGCAGGACAAAACTCCGAAAAAGGCCAAACTTTTTGAAAAATTCCATACACAATGAATTTGCAGCAATGAACATTTTTCTTGGCACAAGCACGTTCGTTATGTACCACTTCACCTAGTAGTGAGTTTTGGAGAGATTTAGTAGTCGGAAAGGAAACAAAAATAGTCGAGTGCGATAAATCATAGTAGTAGTTAATACATAGGGACAAAATACTGCTCGTGACCATACAGTTTACTACACAAACAATGCAGATTTAGGTGTTGTAATGTCTTGCTAATTTTATTTTTAAAATGCCGGGCTTTTTAAAGAAAAAGACCTCGTATTTCTGAAAATGTTAAAAAGCCGGACATGTTCGGTAAAAAACGAATGGTTGGTTGGCTACTGTATGATCCATGCAATGTACGGCGTATTTTTATAGCATGTATCCACTAGAGCAAACATTTTTTGTTTCGACCTTATTCCTTTCGGTGTTGTTCCACGACCCAGAGGGGGCCGTGGAATAGCACCGAATTGAATAGCTTCGAAAACTGGAATAGCATCGAAAGGAATAGGTTCGAAAACATTTACACTGGAACGACGCAGAATTGTAGAAACATCTTTTGTAGAGGAACATTCATGCCATCTACTTTCAAGAAATGGAACTTACTTTTATTTTCGAAGTTATTCCAGTACGTACTGGAGTAACTTCGAAATTATTTTTTTGATAATTTCCTTCCGACGAAAGTTTGTATGTGCCTCTCACGCCATTTGTTACCAGAAATTACAAATAGTTGTAATCTTCGTTCCACAGGGGCTTCATGAACTGAGTTTCGTCGTTAATCCAGTCCATAACTTTCGACGTTATTCTGTTCATTGTTGGAATAAAGTCGAAACAGATTTCCACCAGAATATGATATTGCAACACTGTACAGAATATAAATAATAATGTTATGATAGCAGTAAATTAATCTACCAAAGAATCGTTCCTCTCAAATATTCCAACAAGTGACTTTCGGTGTTATTTAGACTACTATATTTTCGACGTTATTCCATTCGGTGTTATTCCGCGTCCCAGTCAACGCGTTTCGGCTTTATTCCAATCGATGTATTTCCTTTCGGTGCATGTCCAATCGGTCTTATTCCTATCGGTTCTATTCCGATCGGTGCATTTCATTTCGGTGTTATTCCAATCGATCTGATTCCTCTCGGTGTTATTCCGTTCGGAACCTTTCCTTTCGATGTTATTCCAATCGCTCCTATTCATTTCGGTGTTATTCCAATCGATGTATTTCCTTTCGGTGCATTTCCAATCGGGCTTATTCCTTTCGGCTTTGTTCCGATCGGTGCATTTCCATTCGGTCTTATTCCGATCGGCCTTATTCTCGTCGGTGATATTCCATCACATACATTTCGACGTTATTCCATTCGATGATATTCCAATTTCGGTCTTATTCCATTCGATGTTATTCTAGCGCCCCATTCATTTCGGCTTTATTCCGATCGGAGTATTTCAGTTCGATGTTATTCCAATCGATCTATTTCCCTTCGGTGTTATTCCAATCGGTCTTATTCCATTCGGCTTTATTCCAATCGATGTATTTCCTTTCGGTGTTATTCCAATCGACCTGTTTCCTTTCGACTTTATTCCAATCGGTCTTATTCATTTCGGTGTTATTCCAATGCGATGCGACGCGATCGCTCATCGCTAGCGATTTTTTCGGACTTATTCCAATACGGCCTTATTCTTTTCGATGCTATTCTGCGCCCCCCCCCCCCCCCCCCCTTCCCTGCTCGTACTATGGAGTGTATACATTTTATCATACGAGAGATCGTACGAGAAATTGTATCGTCTAAAGCGGCCTTTAACCTCTGGGATTGAAATCGAATGCATCTAATTTCGATACATCAAATCGAATTTACGAAATTACAAAATGGCTTCCAAAACAACGGCAACGATAGATACACGAGCAGAATTAGCTGAATTAGTTAAAAGAAAAGCCGAGATAGCGGTAAGCCCAGATTATTAAACGTGAATA
This sequence comes from Lepisma saccharinum, assembly GCA_022664845.1. Classification (NCBI taxonomy): domain Eukaryota; kingdom Metazoa; phylum Arthropoda; class Insecta; order Zygentoma; family Lepismatidae; genus Lepisma; species Lepisma saccharinum. Next base: position 151,307 of record JAGDQP010000518.1, on the reverse strand, counting down.
TAAATTTCGGAAGATTAATTTCGTTAATAATTTGCTGTTTCACATATTAAGTTTCTCCGAAATGTTTCAACTGCTGAATGTCTCCAAAGAAAGTGATCGTTGCATCAATGTTTTTTTTAATTTTATTATCCTGTATATTTGTATTTGTAAACTACTTTCGTGTTTTTTTTTTTGTTTTTTTTTGTTTGTTTGTTTGTTTCTTTTCCTTTAGTAAGTTGAAGAATAGTTTTCCATTTATTTCGTGTAAACAAATTCAAACTTACGTGACGCTATTTTATTGCGTCTTCTGTACCCCGTAGCTGACGGTTGATGTTCCGCATAGAGGTGCCTAGCAGTATTACCGAGAAATTATTAGCAACTGTACTTCTGTTATACGGTGTTGAATAGTCTTCAGATGTTACTTCCCTTATTTCGGGTGCGTAGAATGCAGAACGTGATTGTAAGATCAATGAGGATGTGAGTGCAAGGACAATCTACAAAAGTGAAGGATCTATATGTGTTCCTGGGCTCAGATCACTTCGGGATTTTACATCTCATTTATGGGGTTAAGTTTCGTAGACATGAACCAAAAGTAGTTTAAATTAGCAAAATTTACATAAAAAATGTGGAAGCTTTTATAAATATAAAAATTTTGGAAGTGTGATAAATCGAAAGAAAGAGGAGTTCAATGTTGGACTACTTATGAATGGCAACTCTACACCATATTGAGTAATTGTGGATAGAACAGTGCGTGCGTTGTAGTTTTACGTTGCCAGTCAACCACTTGACCTTTTTCGTTCAGAGTTTTACTGTTCTTCTCTATTTCACTTCCGTAAGGCAAATCAATGGGTGCTCCGCGGCTACAACATTCAATTCTAGTACGTTGGCACTTCGTCCCATGTACATGCACTTACTGAGATGATGGCTTTTTTTTACTGCTTACAAGTAAAGTTACAGTAGGTTAGGTTAGAAACAGGTTACTTTTTTATACGTACGCATTTTGAAAAAAATCTACATAGTTGACACAATCAGTTAGTCATCGTTGGGTGGAAAACTGCCCCGTGCCATGTACACACATTGTAATTGCACTTTTTTTACCGTTACTATTTACAAGCAAAGCTAAAGTAGGTTAGGTTAGAAAAGTCAGGTTAGTTATTTTTTTTTTTTTTACATACGCGTTTTGAAATTTCACAAAGTTGAGACAATCAATTTACGGTGGGTGGTTTACTGCCCCGATAGGCGCTGCGATCGATTTTCATATATCGTCCGTTGCCTGTAATGACCGACCACTTTGTACTTTCAAGCGGGTAAGAAACATTCCTTAATTAAAGCAAATAACGCACTTTAGACAAAAATCGGAGTGCGCTTCCTACATAACATACTTCTCTTTAGGGTCCATCCATATGAAATCAACCAATGGGTGTTGCTGACATATTTTATTTTATTTTTGATAGTACATTTTCTGTTTATATATATACCTGGGAGTACAAAACGATTTTTTTTACAATTTTATTATTACCACTTTGGCTTTTAGCGGCCATTTTGTTTATGAGGGTCGGCCGTTTTCGGCGTTTTTAGAGGTTAGCGATAAGTTAAATAACTTTTTTATTTATTAAGGTATCAACTTGAAATAAAAAACATCTACAAGTCATGTTATGACAAGAAATGTGTTAAGTTTTAAGGAAATAACCTAAAGCTTAACTAGAAAAATGTGTTTCGATTAGAATATATTGAAGACTTTAGGGATTATTTTTTTTCAAACAAGGGATTAAAAACCAATTTTAATGTGTTTTCCCCTTAACGATATAATAGAGATCAAGACTTAAAAAAATTGATACCTTTTAAATTCCTCCTTTAGGTTTTACGGGCCTTCAAATATCGCAATTTGTCCAAAATTGCCGATTTTCAAAAAGGACTGAATCAAAAAATCTGAAATTTTCATAAAATACTCTTCTAGTACCTGGTAATAAACACACAAAATTTCATCATTGTGTTTTTCACTAGTGTAATCCACTTTTTTTCCAGTGTTTTAACACTTTGGGCGTCTGCTTCAATGTGCGTCGTAATGTGTATTTTTGCTTATTTCTATAATTAAAAGCAAAAGAATACTTCTGATTAAAACACAATGATGAAATTAGGGTATTTTGTGAAAATCGGCAATTTTGGACAAATTGCGATATTTGAAGGCCCGTAAAATCTAAAGGAGGCATTTAAAAGGTATCATTTTTTTTTAAGTCTTGTTCTCTATTATATCGTTAAGGGTAAAACACATTAAAATTGGTTTTTAATCCCTTGTTTGAAACAGAAAAATCATTTTTTACTCCCAGATACATACAGAAACAGAAAATGCATGTGTAAAAATGAAATAAAATATGTCAGCAACAAATTATTTTTTTATTGGTTGATTTACTTACCCAGTTACAGTCAGTATGGCAAACACATACAATGTGTATCCATATTGTTGCTACATTTATGTCCTCTTTTCTCGAAACGTATCTTGCTAAACTTCACTCCGCCTACATAATTTTGCATATTACACATTGCCGACCAAAGCAATATTCTCCATTCTACCTGTAACTTTTTCCATTTTCTGGTGACGTAAAACTATAACAGCACCGAACAATGTTTTATTCTTGGGTACCTATCTGCTTGTCAAAGCAATGTGCACTTTCGAGTTTGCTATATTTATTATTTTATATTTGCATTGCAGACAATAAAGGGTTTCTTTTCAACAGTTTTCTTGGTTTCCATTTCGTGTGTTGCTTTTGTGAGTGTAATTAAGAAGTTTTAGCTTATTTTTGTTGGATCGTAAACTGTACTGCAATATTACGTAACTAGTCAGTACATTTCCTCATGTTAAATGTTACATTTAAAGGTAAGAACAAGAGAAACTAAGTGTCGTGTTCGTGTAAATGTTCGAAGTTTACATTTTTCTCATTCATTTACTTTAATATTTTTGGTCCAGTACAAACTTATCTGATAAAAAGTTCTTTTTGTACTGTTCCTGTCAATTTCCCTATATGGTTAGGTTTATAATTTAAGGGACTAAGGCCACACACCCCAATTATCCCATGTGGGGTAACTGGGAAGAGGCAGATACACATTCATAAAATTATTAATGGACACGCAGTTATATACAATATAGGTAAATTAATATATGGATTTCAGAGCTCTTTAGTTGTATTGCAGTGTGATGTAATTGTTTTTTGTGACATGATATTTCTAGATGGGGTAATTAAGGAAATCCTCCCAATTCCTGTGTCCTACTCTAAGATGCCGTACTAGTGTAATTCCAAGTCAAATCAACACACTTTTAATAAAAATCGGACCTCAAGATCTCAGAGTTTGATGAAATTTGGTACAGAAGTAGTCCCTATATAGACTAAGAAAAATCCAAAAATATATCAACATATATCAAACCGTTTTAAATATCCGGTAAATGCCCCAAAACGCACCACCAACATATTTTCAGATTGCCATAGCAGGGTCAGTCCATTTCAAATCATCCAGCTAAAATGTCAAATGAAACCCATAGTCTCAGAACGGCATGAAAATTTTTCTGTTTACTCTACGTACCATCCTTATTAATCACACCATATTTTAATTTGGTATCTTATATACTTTTTAAGTTAAATTTTTTTTTAGTTTGGTAAAATATACGTTTTTGTTGTTCCCGAGGGTTAAAGAGATTACGACATTGATTTAGTAAAAAAAAATCATAACTTTGTTAATTCTCATCATATCACAATGATTTTTTCACTGAAATGATCACGAAAAGATACAGAATAAGGTAAAAATACATTCAGCAACTTGAACTTGAATTGTTGTTGTAAATATTAGCTCAAACCTGGATATTACGATTTTTTAAAAGAAAAAACAATTTTAAAATACAGTGAAAACTTAAAGGCACTACAGAAACGCTGTCATTCATGTCTCTGTGACAATTAGGGACGTCGCTAGGGCTGCCAACCTGAGGGTAGACCACAGTTGCTTCGTAAAATATATACAGGTTGACCATAGTAGATACGAGGTTTCGAGTTTTTATCTCGCAAGGTATTGCCCCTAGGCCCTTCATTTTTTTTAGATGATCGCACCCAATGTCTGGTGTGTATGTGAGAATTTTTTTCCTGCGTACGACAATGAACAGTGTTGCCAGAGTCCGCCAAAATAAAAAACAACATTTTTTAAAAAGTCATTTTCTTCTTCTTCTTCTTTTGTGGATTGGGAACAAGGGGGCACAAAAATTAACTTGTTGGAATATGTGTTCCATAAGCTTTGCAACGAGGTATGGTTCATGTCCCTGTGACAATTAGGGACGACGCTAGGGCTGCCAACGTGAAGGTCTACGATTTTCTTGAAATACCTGGCCGTACTCTAAGGGTTAATTGTTGAAAAGTATTGGCAGTTAAAAACCCACAGTTTTTTCTTTCAGAACACATTAGCTCATGCCTTTAGGGTTATAAATACATAAAAAATATTTTGGTTTCTGTAGTGCCTTTAAGTTTTTACTGTATTTTAAAATTTTATGTTTTTTCTTTTAAAAAATCGTAATATCCAGGTTTGAGCTAATATTTACAACAACAATTCAAGTTCAAGTTGCTGAATGTATTTTTACCTTATTCTGTATCTTTTTCGTGATCATTTCAGTGAAAAAATCATTGTGATATGATGAGAATTAACAAAGTTATGATTTTTTTACTAAATCAATGTCGTAATCTCTTTAACCCTCGGGAACAACAAAAACGTATATTTTACCAAACTAAAAAGAAAAATAACATATACTTTTTAAGATATCAAATTAAAATATGGTGTGATTAATAAGGGGATGGTACGTAGAGTAAACAGAAAATTTTTCATGCAATTCTGAGACTATGGGTTTCATGGACTGACCCAGCAGTTCTCGTAATTAAGCTCTAAAGATGGGAGAGGTATAATTTTACAGCCTTTTCATTGGTTTTCTTATGATATACAACACAATAGGGGTTCTGGGGGCAAGTTTTTTTTTTTTTTTTTTTTTTTTTTCAGAATTCGAAATTAAAATACATTTTCATACTACCGTTCTTCATAATGATACAGTAGCCTGCATTTACGACGAGAAATGGTGGATTGGGTGAATTGAAGACACCAATCAGGAATATAACGATCTTTTTGTTTACTTTTTCCATCCCCATGGCCCAAAAACCTCTTCAAATCTAAGAATGACAGTGTTTGGGTGCCAAACAGTTAAGTCCTCCGGAAACAACCAACAGAGTTCACAACTGCTACAGGTCGTAGCTTCAATATCAGTGAAAAACTGTATACAGAAATTAGTCAACTGTTTACATTACTAATGTCTTAACAACAGTTTTTTTTTTTTTGTGTACAAGTTGTGATTCAGAATTTCCTTACTGTTACTAATGTGTTATTTGGACTTTTGCTACAAGTTTTATATCTACTACGCCTCATAGCCAGGGTTGGCTGGTTTAAACCAAGAAGAGTGTTTTTTATTATTTTTATTTTAAGTACTTTGCTTAAGAAAATACAACTATATAACAAGTATTTATCCAGTTAAGAGTTAGGGCACCAATGACTAAAGGTCTGCCCTGGAGAGGCAAAGTAGGATGGAAAGGTATCGTTTTGATCCTTCTTTGCTGGTATTATTCCATCATTTGTTTGGTAGGTCTGAAGATAAACCTTATTTCTGATGACCTTACCAAGGGGTCGAGCAATGTACCTGTGTCAATACTAATGAAAATAGGATAATCGCTACTGCAGAAACATTTTTCTCATTCAGGAATCATGAATGAATAAGTGAATGCCCTGATCTAGCTTAACGTCCCGCTGTTGTGACTGTAAGTTAATGGAGATGAGTGAAAGGAACAGATGAATGATGATAATAGAATTGTTGGAAGGAGAGTAAGAGGAAATTGAAGTACCATGAAGAAACCTATAAACAATTGGTTACTCACCAAAACCAGCTACACACAAGATACTTGTCGAACACAAAGCCCACATGGAACTGCCGAGATTTGAACCAGAGGTGAACGATTATCCAACAGACCTACTACGTGCCGTGCCGTGATTGAAGAATGAATACATTATTATTTTTTGTTTCCATGTCTGCCCGTCAACTTGTTCGCAAAGTTAAAAAAAAAAATGTTAGTGGACAGAGATTTTAATCAGATGATGATCGAATAACCACAGTAAACTCCTGTTTCAGGACCTTCTATAAAAGGTAACGTCTATACTGGATACTATACAAGCACTGCGACCAACTGAATTGTGTGTTTATTGTAGCTAAAGACCACCATATCACTTGAGAAATATAATTATTATTATTTATTTGTTCAAGGAAAGGACACAAGGAGGGGATCGGGCCGCCAACTCCGAGATAACATCGGCCCTTAAAATGAGGCTAGGACTGGGGAAGCAAGCGACCCTAACATGAGACAAAGTACCATCCCGGCATTCGCCCGGGATAACTGAGGAAACCCTCAGGATAGCCGGTCGAAGCAGGGTTCGTGCCCACGCTCGACCTACCCAGATGCTTCGTGGCAGACACGTGTTGAGAAATAACAATACTTCAAAGACGCAATTACATTCTTTCATTTTGACCTCGCGAAGTTTTCAGCTGACCCTCGTAGATCACGTTACAAGAAAATAAAGTTACACTAATTACGCTTCCTCCTGACATGAATGTTATTTGTACCCCGTATTTTTCAAGCGGTGACAAAAGCTACCAACTATAAAATGTAAAAACTGATTTTTTAAGTTAAGTTCATATTCGTGCAGTATTCGGTCCAGAGCAACAGCAGACACGAAATGGCTTAATTAATCTACTATCGGTTCTTTCCTGAAGCGAAATGCGGGAAGACGTTGGAAGACGAATGTGTATTAAGTTATACAAGTACGTATAAGTTCACATCATAAAAGTACAGAAAATTATGTTAATCCATCAATTACTTAGAAAATTAATATTTACGCAAGTTGTAAATAAGTACAGATTAAAATATTGCAATTATTGAATAATACGTTGCGAGATTGGACATACTTTATTCAATTGTGCACGACTACTTTAGTAATAATTTTGAGACATTACTTACGTGTGAATCATCTTAGAAAATCCATGTTTTAATTTCTTTCTAAGTAGATATCAAATTTAGTTTTGTCTTTACTATTTTCTTTCATGGCCTATAGTTTTTACAATGGATATAGCGTTATCTGATAGGTTTAAAAAGTGTAATATATTTTCTAGTGCTTTGAAGTCCTGGAGGCTTCACACACAAATCATTTTCAAATTGGTAACGTCCTAGCACACCATGTCGATTCAAAAGTTTGAAAGCCCAGTTTAATATCGGTGTATTTTGTTAATTCTAAAAGGGTACTAAGAGCTATATTTCAACGTATTTTGTCGTCTGTTGATGATTTAAAGGTAACCAGTCGTGGTTATCTGGTTTGTAAACGCAACCGGTCTTACTTTTAAATGCAAGGATCTACAGACACTTAGCCTTTTTTACTTATGAAAAAAAATCTTCGAAAAATATAATCATCAAGTAGTTTCATCATTGATTCTTCCCGCATTTTTGTTGAGTTTTTGCTAACGAAATTCCTTATTTTCTACTTTACAATGTTTCATAATTAATTGCTATGCCTATAACTAACTTTGTTTGTAGCCATGTAGTTTCCCTGTGTTCTGATCAGTAGAAGTAGCTGGCTATTTTATTTAACTTGTTCTATGATGATCTTTCAAAGTGTTCTTTCCTGTGTGTTCTGGTTTCCTTCGTTTTAGTATTGTATATAATGGATTGAATTATTAACGTCCTAAATGAGCTAATTAGTTTCTAAGGACGGGACCTATGATTTGGTAAAGTGGGCTGCGAATCCCTCTGTTCAATGGACCCCGGCGGGTATTAAACTCGTAAGCACGCGCATAGAAGACGAGCGCGCTAGTTTCTTGTCACCCAGAGATCATATTTATGAGAACGTTTGTTCATGTTTCAATGCAGTACTGATATTGATACTTTATATCTGTTTTACAGGAAACGTTAGCAAATTTGGAAAGGCAGATATACGCTTTCGAAGGAAGTTACTTAGAAGATACTCAGCTGTATGGCAATATTATAAGAGGATGGGATCGTTACCTTGCCAGCAACAAAAATACGAACAGTAAAGCAGACAAAAGAAATAGAAAGTTTAAGGAAGCGGAAAGATTATTCTCGAAGTCATCTATAACTTCAAGAGCTGTAAGTCCTTTCTGGTTTATTTATGAAATAGCAGTTGACAGAGGGAGTAGTTGCATACATTGACATACAGAAAATGAAAGAGAACTCACTGTTCAAACCAATAATTTCTTGTGCTTGACCATAAACTTTGTGAATGTAAATTCTGCTCGATCATGTAGAATGGAATCTAATATGAAGTAGTGTTCTAATTCCTCAACTTGCCTACCTTTTTATTGAGGGCATAATGTCGTAAGTGGCTTGCCAATAAACTCACTCTGGAACTAGAATAGATCATAATCCGTTGGAACTATGGTAAGTTAAATTGGGTACTGCTACTGACTATTGTTTTTATATAGATATTCGAATAGGCAGTCAAGTCAAACGCAGGGTTGAAAGAAAACCTCGTCTTTTGTTTTAAACGAAAAGAACACTTTTAAACTTTTTATTTTGTTTAAAACGATAGTCTACTTAGACCTATCTTTATATTACTTTGTTACACACATACGATGTTGTTTACCATATGAATTCAACTTCTAGACCAGAATTCGGGAATTCCCGATCCGTCCAAATATTCAACTTCGACAGAAAGAAATTAAAAATTTATCGATTTCCGTTTGTATCACAAGATACTTTCGTGAGGCATTACGTGTAACGTTCAATCTGGTCTTCTTCGTCCCCAGAATTAGTGAGTCATTGTTGGGGTCAAGAAGGAGTGCTTTTTTTTTTTATCCTCTACCTATAAATGGTGCATTGACAAGCTTGGATGGATAATAATATGTCAAAATAAGAGTGGAATAACCTCCATCGCCTGGCTGGAAATTTCCCCTCGTTTCGGAGCTACAGGTGTCGAAAGCGTGTGAAAATGAGCTTCGTATTTCCACTACCATTAACAGTAGAACGGATGCGACATGCTATCGTATCAAAGAGTCAAATCGACTCCATCTAAAAAATACATATTGCAGAATTGTTTAATGGGCGCGCAAAAGATTGCCCAAAGGAAGTAAGGAATTCTCAGAAATTATATAAAGTAAAAATGGGTCGAAATGAGCATGACTAGACGACTTTCCGCCAGGTAACGATAATTCGTTTGCACCAAGTCGATATCTCAGTAGATTCCATATACCGAACGATTTGGGGGCAGAATGCGTGATTGTATAACAATTGGGAGTAATAATTGCTTATTTTCATCGAACGTTCTCTTTATTTATTAAAGAGGTTGAATATCATTGCCCGGTTGGTGATGACGTATGTCATTCATTTCGAGCTACCTTTACTTCAGAAAATTTCCTGTCTCAAGTACACATTAAGCTAGTATATCGACTCCAGTAATTGTTTCTCAGTCCAACATTTTGATACAGAATAGCAACTAAATCAATTATTTTTTAGAGGAATGATTATTTTATTAGGCATAGCACCATATACGCACATTACATTACAGTTCCATTGAAAACTGACCTAAATTTCAACGATATATTGACGAGATTTCGTCAATAACTGTACATGATCAGACTGTCACTACGCATTTGAACAGGTAAAATTGTAAATTACATTGACTCTGTGAATTACTGAAACGAGAAATTATTGCAGTATTAGATAGATGAATATAAACCTTTAAAAGTTTATATACGAGGGTCATTGGAAAAGCCATGGCAGCTATTTTTTTTTCGAAAATGGTAACGAATAAAAAAATTCTGAAATATGCAAATGGAAGGTTAGTTCATATGTAAACATTACATGTAGGGAGATGGAGGAACACACAAACCGCCATAAAGATATAGCACGAGAAAAAAAGACGAAAAAATGTTGTTGTTGCAAACTTGTACCGATGACATCTTCGAGTCCCTCGAAGTAGTCTTCCAAAGAATCCATCGCACACTGCCAACGCTGTGGAAGACGCCGAATACCCGTGGCCTCACCATGAGCGAATCTTAGGATCTCACACGTCACTGCTGTGATAATGTCTTCGCGTGTTCCACGCAATGGCTCTTTCAGTTTTGGTATGAGGTCATAATCGCAAAGTGATAAGTCTGGCGAATGTGGGGGATCTTCACGTAAGAGCGCTGTTCAAGTCGGGTAACATCCATCTTGAATGGATGCTCAGCTCACACTGTGCTCTCTTTTCCCGCATCTTTCTCCTGGACAGGACTGCCATCTAGCGTCATGTCACTTTACTATGTCATAACCTACAATCTTGTGGATTCTTTGGAAGACTCCTGCTGCCATGGAATGCGCGTAATGTACTATTGTGTACTGTTGCAATTGACAGTAAAACACGTTTACAACGACAAAAAGTTTTTCGTCTTTTTTCTCGTGCTATATCTTTATGGTGGTGTTTGTGTTCCTCCATCTCCCTACATGTAATGTTTACATATGAACTAACCTTCCATTTGCATATTTCAGAATTTTTTTATTCGTTACCATTTTCGAAAAAATAAAAGTTGCCATGACTTTTGCAATGACCCTCGTATATACGTAAGATGGTAAGAATGGTAGTAAAAAGATACTTACATTATAGAATACTAAGACAGGTGTACAGGAACTTCACAAACACAATAGAAAAGCGGCAACTTTTGCAAAAGCGTTTTCACATGGTAGGAGAGAAAATGGACCGAGCGAACTGGTGAGGGACTTGTGCTAAGGAGTCGCCTTGTTACCTACTGATATATATAAAATGTAAGGTTTTACAGGTTGAAAGCTACGAATAATGCTTTAAATTTGTGAACTAGTTTTCACTTCTTTGAATATTAGTTCTTAATTAGAATCTATATCTTGTAAGGTCAATGTAAATGTTTTAAAAGTTTTCAACTATTCACAGGCAAAACAAACTATAATCTGTATTTTTTTCCTTTGTAGGCTGTCAGTGGACTCGTGGATCAAAACCAAGAGAAAGGTAATTATTATCCTTGCTGAATAAAGTCTGTTGAGACACGATTTCAGACGGGAACGACTACAACAAGTTTTCTCAAGTTTTGCTGAATTTTAAAACTAACTAAATATATAAATGTTATTACTTTGTTTTACTGAAGATAATAGAAAGAAGGCGCATATAGTTACCGAGATAACCAGTGACACCGCAGAGAAAATCGAAGTAGAGGAACAGACAAGTATCGTACCGACTATCACACGATATCTTGTTATTAAAGTAAAGAATGAAGCAGAGAATCCAAGTGGTTTGAAGGGGTTATCCCCTTTCATTATACAAAAACAACTGCATTATGTCGCCGGCGAACTTAAACATGTTAAAAAGCTTCGCAACGGCACCTTGCTCGTGGAGACATCCACTAACAAACAGTCCACTAATCTCTTGAAAATGAAGACCCTAGGACAATTCGAGGTTCAAGTTGAACCGCATCGTCAACTCAATTATGGTCAGGGCGTAATATCTTGTTGGGACTTGCAATATGTCCTTGAAGAAGAGATTAAGGATGAACTTGCCAGCCAAGGTGTAGTCAATGTTATGCGCATTAAAACTCGAAAGAGTGGAGAACTGCAACCCACGAGTTCGTTAATTTTGACGTTTGCCATGCCACAGCTCCCCAAGGACGTGAAGGCAGCATTCTATTGCTTACCTGTCCGTCCTTATATACCGAGTCCGCTCCGCTGTTTTAAATGTCAGCACTATGGACACACCAGCACGTCGTGTAAGGCGATCTCTGCTGTATGTGCAATATGCGGTACCAGTAGCCATGGTGCGGATCCTTGTAAGTCACTGAAACCTGAGTGTGTTAATTGCAAGGGTGATCACATGACCTGGTCGCGTGACTGTCCTATTTTTCAGGAGGAAAAACGCATTAGAGAGCTGATGGTATTAGAGAAAATATCCGCTGGTGATGCTAAACGTCGATTAAGAGATTCTCAGCGCACCCTTCCCTCTGGTGCGTTTTCACATGTTGTAGCCAGGATACCAGTTAAAACTGTCTCGGTTGGTACCCAGACAGTTCATGTATCAACTCAAACCGAGTCTGATGTGCATGTAGACCCTCGGACGCCTCCCAAAGGATCAGAGGCTTCTCACAGTATGCCGACACAGAGTCAGGGACAAGAACCACCTGTGCAGAGTTCTAGAACTCCACGGGTTAAGACTACATTTAGTCCGTATAAAGTCTCCAAATTAGCTCGAACTTCGCTACAAGCATTAAGACTTTGACGAACGTTTTGGAAGAGTCTGCACATACTATCCATCAACCAAGTTCATCTTTGTCCTCCGACATGGTTGAGGACCACCTTATGGATATGGATTTTAATCTCGTGGGAAGGAAAGGGAAACCTAGGTATAAACCTAAACTTAAACGGTAATCTTTTTACTTGTTTTTGTAGGGTTTTATGATTTCCGTTTATTTTATATGATTATGCTCCTTAGCTGTTAAGTTTTATGGTGTATTTTTGTTTTATCTTGTGAGGGCCCATTTACAGGCTTCCTCGTTATACTGCCCATTTACACCGGTAGGTTGAATGTGAAGACCTTTTACATCTTCATCTTTTATATATTCTTTTTTATTATTTTAATAAACGGCTACGTTCTGACATGACCAAGATAAGGGTGTTTCCCGTATCGGGACGGGCGTAAGCCATAGTGCTGTTACCGCCCATAAAATTCATTTTATCTTATCTTTTATCTATTACTTTGTTTTGCACGAGAAACCCTGTGTGAAATTTTTTAATTTTATTTAGGGCCTTTTGGCATTTTTGTCTCAGGGCGAAGAAAACTTACGTTAGGTAAATATTGCAATTAGACACGAAAAAATTGACAGCCGTCGTGACTAGACTGGAATCCACATCTCTCAGTTTCCCGTAGGGTATGCTGTCCATTACACCACCACGGCACGGCCAGTACTCTGTGATCATATAGAATTCTTATATCTGAACACTGTCCCAGCTTCTAGTTGTTAGTTATGAAGTCAAGGCGTTATACAACTTTGTAGGTTTTTACATACGGTTTCTTGTAATGGAAAAAAGGCTGACCATCCTGTCTGAAGTTTTCCAGACTTTCACGGGTTAGTTCCGGGATGGTACCTTAAGTAAGGCCTTGATTTCTGCTATCTTCATCCTCTTGTCTAACCTGTTTTAACATGAGCCAAAGATGCCTAAAGGCCATAAATAAATGAATAAATACAAATTCAAATAAACAGTAAAAGGAGTGTATAAAATAACAGTTCTAGCGGTGTTAGATCGCATCAGTTTGTAAGTTTTATGACTAATTAATCGTATTAAATTTGGAAGGCAGAAAGGACATTTAAAATTGTTTGTGGACTTCAAAAAATTTTTAATATCGGAAATTTATTAACATATTTGGGTTGCCCTCTAGGCTGTAGAGAAGAAATGTGACCTAATGTTTGCCTTTATGGTAGAAGGATGCCCTGATTTTGAGCAAATGTTTTGGGTATATGCGGATTCCTTTCTATATGTAGTATAGAATGCGTTACTTGCCTTTCTGCACTCGTCGACCGGTACCATGTCCTCCAGTCCTCTTTTGTTCTGGATTACCCTTTTCCGCACCAGCACACTTAAGTTTTCCCGTATTCTCTCATATTGAATTCCTGCAATGCTGCCTTCACCTAGGACTTACACCTAAAAGCCTAACTCCCAAAATCCCCCTCTCCAGTTTCTCGCCATCCGATCGACACAAGCTTTTTTCCTTCTGCAGATACACCTGTTAATCTGACCACCCTAACACTCTCTTTACACTTCCATCAACCCTTAGAGCTCTCCATAGAACTGCAATCTCTCATCAAAATCCTGCTTTCCTTGACATCTTCCCCCATCTCTAACATATACGAAACCCTAACTGATTCTTCCCGTCTCTTGCTTGATCCAGACACCTTTCCAAACTTTCTCGACTTTGTCTTTCTACCCTCTCTCAAGGCTCCTCTGTTCCTTTGCCTCTCCCTTCATCCTCCCCCGCTACTCGGACTGACCCGTGGTCCTGATCCGACTTCTCTTAGCAATTGCCGGAGTAACCTAACCTCTGCCCCACAGAGACTCAAAAGTAACCGCGTAGGTGAACCCGCCACCTTAAGCCAACCTAAAAATCCTAAACGCGCGCAGCCAGTTCTCAACCTTCCTTCCCGCAAACTTTCAGATACCGAACACAAAGTTCTTTCGTACGGTCTTTCCTACTTAATGATTTCCTCACCTTTGCCCGTAACATTGTGTCTGTATATATGTTTTATCAACTTAGGATTTCGTATTTATGAGTTTTTATATATATATATGTAAATTATGTATCATGGTTAAGTGGAAGACAAGGCTATCAGCCTTAACTTTTGCCATGTAAAGTAAAAGTCTAATAATAATAATAACCTCAGGTGGCACTACCACTGGTCCACTCATCGTGACATCTCTCAGACCAGAACCTCTGACACCGAAACTCATCCCAGCCTCCACTAAGTATCCTCCCCCTCTCCCTCTTAACCACTCTGTTGAATTGTACATTTCCTTCCTCTCCAAACACATTGCTCACCCTGACTTCACTGACACGTTCCTGTCACATCACAACTGCAGAACGAAGAGTTATCTCCAATCTTCGTTCTGATCCATTCATCATTATCCGCCCGGCTGACAAGGGATCCACACAGTAGTCATGAACTACTCTGACTACCAATCCGAAGTCCTCAAACAACGATCCTACCTTTTACCGTCCCCTCGAGGAAGATCCCACCCAATCTTCCTTAATAGGATCCGCACCTACTTTCAAGCACATATACCCCATTAGGGGCTGTCGTGTTTCACTGTCTGTACACACTGTCCTGATAATCCCAGAACTCGTAAATTTTACCTACTTCCAAAAATCCATAAACCTGGTAATCCCGGCAAACCCATAGTTTCCAGTATTGGCTCTCCCACTGAAAGAATCTCCGCCTTCCGTGACCACCATCTCCAACCGTTTGTCCAGGCTCTCCATACGTCAAGAATACCAACCACTTCCTCTCCACAATCCATTCTATCTCTGATCCTCTCCCACCTGACACCATCGTAGTTACAGTCGACGTGACATCACTGTATACCAACATTCCCCACACCCATGGCCTCGCTGCCCTTGAACACTTTCTTGACACGCTCCAGTTTTCGTAAACCCAGTGCACCATTTCTGCTTCATCTAGACCAGTTTGTCCTCACCATGAACAACTTTACCTTTGAGAACCACAATTTCCTACAAATCAAAGGCACAGCCATGGGCACTCGCATGGCCCCTTCCTACGCCAACCTTTTCATGGTACGCCTGGAGACCCAATACCTCAACTCCACACCTCTCAAACCTTTTACCTGGCTTCGCTATATCGACGATATTTTCTTGATCTTGACCCACGGACAAGAGTCTCGGGAAACATTTCGGCAAAACCTCAACTGCAACTTTCCCGTCAAGTTCACCTGGTCCTTCTCGAGGGAACACGTAACTTTCCTTGATGTGGATGTCTGGCTCAAGAACAGTCGACTTGAGACAGGCGTTCACATCAAACCTACCAACAGTATGCAGTATCTCCATTTCAACAGCTCCCGTCCATACCATACCAAACGCTCTCTTCCATACGCTGTTGATGTCCGGGGCTCCCGCATCTGTTCCTCTGATGATCTGCTCCATAACTATTTCAGTACCCTCTCCTCAACTCACTAACCGTGGATATCCCAAACACCTCATCCGTAAACAACTGGACGGTGCCCGTAATCGCTCGAACTCCAACCGACGTCCCCGCAAAGCTCCCTCCGCTCCCAATCTTCTCACCCAGTACCACCCCAGCCTTCAGGCCCTCCAAAAGCTCCTCAAACTGGCACACTCCATGGACTCACTGCGTCACCTGAACTGAAAGAGTTTTCCCGTCGTGTCCCAGTAGCACACTCCATACTCACTGCGTCACCTGAAACTGAAAGAGTTTTCCCGTCGTGTCCCAAAATAGTCTACCCGATTCTCACCGGAACTGGACCAATCCCGCTCCCTCCCCCGAAACCTAGCAAGTGCAATAGACCCCGCTGCAAAACCTTTCCTGTTTTTGATCCCAGTCTTCCCTTCGTACATCTTGTCACTCACAAGACGTACTCTTTCAGACACTCCGGTAGTTTCATATCTTCCAACCTCGTTTATCTCCTACTCTGTAACCTATGTTCGCCTTCTACGTTGGCGCAACTCCTCTAACATACCGCATCAACAACCATCGCTACTCCTCCAAATATTAACTTCCGCACTTCCCCATACCTGAACACTCTTCTTATCACGGCTGCACCTTTGACGAAACCTTTCGAGTCAGAATCCTGAAAGTCCTGAACCCTGACTCACCTGCCACAGTAAGAAAGAGATGGGAGCAGACGTACATCTCCATCCTTTCCGCCAACCATGAACCCGACCTCAATTGCCTGTAACTCCTTACAACGCAGTGCCGTCTTCTTCCATTCTCTTCCTTGTTCCGTCTCTATTTGCACTTTTATTTCTATCTTTCTATATTGTTTCTTTGTGCTCCCCTTCATCATTATTGTTATTGTCATAATTATTTCCCCCCCCCCCCCTCCGATTCTTTACCCTCTTATTTCTTCAGGAAACCTAGTAACCTTTACACTTTCTTCTCCACTTGGTGTTTTCTCCGACCCATCTAGTCATTTTCCCGCTTCCATAACCTGGCCACACTGTCACCGAGCATCATTGGCAATATGGCGTTTCCTTAACACCACTCCCGCACCTGTCCATTTTCTTTCCTACCTGTTGAAAACGCAATTGCGAAACGTACTAATTTTCTGTAGTGTTTGTGAAGTTCGTGTGCTCCTATCTCAAGATTTCATTACGTAAGTATCCTTTTTTTCTACCTTGTTTACCATCTTAATATATTCAGTGCGTGTATATGAAAAAGCGACTCTTGGGGCTGCCAACTTCCGAGATAATTTCAAAAAACAGGTAGGGTTTGGAAATTTCTTTTTTTTCCGCGCTATAGCTATCTTCACGGTCTATTAACTGTAGAAAAGTCTTATATCAAGTGGATCACATTAAAATGCTTATTTAATTTCTGTAACTCAGTATTCCCAACTGGTCCCTTTTCATATGCACGCTCATATTTAGAAAGTAAAAGAAAGAAAGAGGAAGTAATAAGAAAGTATGAAAGGAAAGACATAAATGTAGACTGGAAGAAGATTCGAATAATTTCGTGGAAGCTAATTTTCAACGTCAGCTGTTTTAATATTGCCAGGTTCTAAACGTGAATGAACTATTAAAATAGAAAGGCCCCACAGTGACAATACGAGTGGGTCTGCTGTGAAGTGTGCCTTGTTTGAATGTAAAATACTTTTTTAAATACGTATATATAATACTTCATTGTTTGTATTAATTCATTAGGTCTAAGGAAGCCCTTAAAAACGATAATGTAGTCTATTTACAAGTAATTGTAAGACATCGAAAATATTAAAATTGTAAAGTTTGACCCTATAATTCTGTATGTTTAAGTAAATTTTCAGTCAGTTTGAGACAACGATTTGTGTAAATTTTCCTTAACTGAGCGGTCTGAATTTGCTTTAGTTTTATGCAGGATTCTGGCTGATGCTATATGATGTTCTTCATTGCATTTTCCTAAAGGACGTTATTAATTCTAACCATATAATTGTGAACAGTTGCACAGTGTTACCATTGACATCATAGTAATCCAGTGCGGAGTCATCCTTATTGTCCAAACCTGAGCTCCGATTTGTTAGATATATTCGTTACCGTGATGATTGTTCAAACGTATACCAATCAGATTCTGAATTGAATTTTCTGTTTAAAGGTTTAAATGGTCTTCCATCCTAAATTAAAATTCACTCATAAATTGGAAACAGACAAAACGTAATTTTCCAGGAATTACAGGTTAAGGAAGCTTTCAAGAATGAAGGATCACAAACTAATTTCATCTCTGAGCACCCCTATAAATGTAGAAAAATCGTTCACAGGATACAGGAGATGTGTGTCGGACAAGATGAATATTCTAGTGTTTATAAATTCACTTGTAATTGCAGTAAAAAAGTACGTTGGCATGACCAAACGTTGCCTGTCTGTTAGGATAAGTGAACATGAAAGAGAGTTTCAGTTTCAGACGCAATGATTAACGTAGGACTTTTCTATCCGAAAATATCTCGTTATATTCTTTTCCTAATTTTTTTATAACTAATGTACTTAAAAGTTAAAAATAATCTAATCTAACATGAGAAAGAGTGCACGTCCACGTTTCAAGTACATTTTTGACTGTGAAGTTGATGTATCAATATCACCAGACCGCTTGAACTCTGTCGCGATTTATCCATTTTTTCTAGTGATGTTTTTTTTTTTAAGCATTCGGTAACTTTTCGAAAAAGTTAGGTGAACTCTGCCTATCATTTTGCCCGAACTAAAAGTGAGGCTTTAATAACGAAGTAGTCAGAAAAGATTTTAAGTAATGGTTTTTGTGGGGAAAATCGCGCTTCATTGTTCTTGCTTGCGATGCTTCTAACAAATGAAATATCCTTGTGTTTGTGTGGTGTGAAGTAGACACTGATGTTTTTTGTTTTTGTTTTTTGAGGGGGGGGGGGGGATTCATGAATCATCTGAAATTGTGTCTAATGTATTTATGGGTACAGTAAGTAAATTTAAAGTTTGGAAAATAAGTTAATGGGATTGGTAGCTGATAATGCACCATTGAAGTTTGGTAACATCTATTTTCATTACCACGAAATTGTACTTATCTTTACCGCAAATATAAAGTGTACAACAGATCTTTAAAATTGGCAACGCAGCACACTGTCCTCCAGAGCTTGCCCCGGTGAAACACTTGTCCTAGAGTAGGATAGGCTGGAACCGATGTGCAATTCTTTCTACGTACTCCAGTAACGATAATTCACCACGTTGATATTTGTCAACATATATTTCAGAAACTCCGGCTTTTGATTGAGGATTGGTATACTCAGAACGAAGTCCAAGTTCGAGTATCTTTCGATACCATGCCTGACCTAAGTTAAAACTACAGCCTTTAATGTTAACGCTTGGAAACACTTTCTGTGCCACCACATGAACTGCAACTTCAAAATCTAAGATTAATGTTTGAGGGTTAAAATTTTTAGTGCACAAACTACGAATACCGTTCCATATGCATTCGTACGCTGATACAGTATTTGATAACGTTAAACAAAAAGCAACTTGGAGATACCCCAAGGTAGTATATGTATGTAACGTGTAAAGCTGATGAAAGCGTTTTGGTGAAACGTAAAATATCCCATCCGCTAATACAGTACGCATATTACTACACAGAAATTGCAGATTTCGTTCACAAGTGAAAAATACTAAATTATTTTCCAAGTCTACTAAGCAGAACCTTTCGTCTCGATTTGTTAAAATATCTAAACTGTTGAACTGTTCTAATGCCTCTTTTGCAGTACGAGGATGAGTGGGCATCTGTTTCCTTCGGGCTCTGTATAATGATAAACGAAAATTAGTTATCTCCTTTTTCTGTACTTCATAGCTAGCTGACCTAGATAATTCTGCTCGTATTATTTTACTAGGTTGTGAAGTTAGTTCTTCACACGCTTTTCTTTTGCAATTATTCCGCATAATATGTGATTCAGTAACCCTAGCGCTTTTGTTTTCATGATCATGGGTGTGTCTTAAATACACTATTTCACTCATTTCCGCATATTCCGTTAACACAATTCTGTAAAGTTGCGACACAATTCTTCTCCGTGCACTTCCACGAAATGTCACCTGTCCTCATTTTACGTTGCTTTCTGTATTTAAAATTGTCCTTAATAATACAATACACTCCACGATTTGTAATAGTTTTTATGAAGTCCATTTAGAATAAACGCGGAGTTGCCAAACTTACGTAGTATGTAATTAGGAATTTAATTTAGCGACATTGAAAATTTATCTCTTGCGGGATGAAAATTAATATTTGCGGGTTTTTTTAATGTTTTTTGCGCATTTGCTATCCAGCTTCATTGCAGGTTTTAAAAAAAAATGCCTATACTATTGGTTGTGTGGCTCATATTCTACACTGCCATTTGAGTATCTTGCAAAAATAGTATATGTATATATATATATATATATATATATATATATATATATTGGAAACTTGATATTCAAAATATATAACTATTTCAGTATTTTTACTGCAAGAACAGAACATTTGAAAAGCTTTTCTGAGTTTATTGAATGTTATTATGATGTCGAGGGTCTTTTATACCACTCCAAGATATAGTTCCTTCCTGTACTTCCTTGTGTAGGGGCTTAATAGTCTAGAGGTTAGAGTGTTGGACTCATCTCCGCGTAGTCCCGGGTTCAATCCCCGGCTGGAGTCCCACTTTTCGGCGTCCACCCAGCGTCGTGAGGCAAATTGTTGAGTCATGTGAATAAATACGTGACGACCACTTGGTCTAGAAAGCCCCTAATACGCCTGTTCGTGGTCAAGGTGACGCGAACAGTGGTTATTTATTATTATGATTACTCCCTTGTGTAGAAAAATCATTCGATAGTTTGAAAGAATAAAGTCGTACTTTTTGACTAAGGAAATTGCACCGATTGCTGTAAAGATGAAATTAGTGAACTGTGACTTTTTTTCACGCATGCCCAAAAGCTATTGTTTAAATTATTTAAAAAAAGGGAGAACATAACAGTAGCTGTCTATATTTTGGACTTCCGAGGAAGTACAGGGACAGAATAGAACAAAATTCTTTCGCACTTTGTGCGAAAAATTTACTTATGAAAGTTTTAAAAGTAGGGAACATAAAAGAGGAATATACATACAATGTATAGACCAGTTTTTATGCTGAAGTGTCCACATACTAAGAAACACTGTTTCACTGGTTATTTTGAAGATGTCAGTAAAATGAAGCATTCAGGGACGGATCCGAAGAATCAGGTCCCTCACCCCACACGAAATTCAGAGCTGTGCAGAATTAGTATAAACTTAAATATACAATATAAACATTTCATATCCAGACAGTCTGGATCACTCTTTTTTTTTTTTTTTTGCTATAATGGTAGCAATTTCCAAGATTCCACCTTAATTTCATATATTTAATCGGCCTGAATCATAGATGCCTAAAGACCTTAACGTGAATTCAAATTCATATATATTTAATGTTTTGTAAATGCGCGCCTTTAAACCATAAATAGTAAGTATATTCTTTTTTTTTTTTTCCAACCAATTTCTGGTCACTTATCAACATCATATACCATCAGCTCGAATTCCGCCTAAATCCAAAAACAAATACAGATCGCTTAGTTAAAGAAGTGTGTTTCATCATATCTTATAGACCAGAACTAAATATAGACGAAGGAAATTTATACAAATTGTTGTCTTCATTTATTGCAAAGTTACTTAAACACGCGGAATCATAAGTTCAAGCTCTAGCCCTTATTTTCCATGTCTTACTAAGTACTTGTAAGTAAATTATATGTATAAATTTCTTGCCTTTCCTTTCATACTTTCTTATTGTATCCTCTTTGTTTCTTTTATTTTCTATATAACTAATTGTGCGTTCGCGTATACCTCATTTATTTATACGTTTATTGCAGACAGAAATAGTGAAACCGAATCTCAGACAGGCAACAGTGGAAGTGAAGATAACAGTAAAGATTCTGGGAAGAATACAAATGGCACAGTGAATGGAACAGACACTCCACCTCAAAAGGATACTCTTAGCAAGGAATCAAAAACTGTACATCGTATGAAAAAGGGCAACAAAAAAGCAAGACATCGATGATGATGATGATGATAAAATAATGTGTGTCAATATCTCAATATGAATGGGTGTATATAAAGTGTTCCTTTGTGAGAATCAACTCCGTGACAGTGTGAGCACGAATGTGATACCTAGTGTTTTGAGAGTCAACTTTATTATTATTTTTTTTAACTGACAGAACCTTAATTATAAAATTCTCTTACTACATTTTGTAGCATTTATATGTCATCTGAATCTTTTAATGCTAAGACTGCCATGTAAATACCTTTTCATAATTCGTACGAATATATATATTTGTGTGTGCGTGCGTGTGTATGTATGAATGTGAGAGAAATATATATGTATTTTCTAATTTTAAGAGTCTGTGATCTCAAATAATATTTACCGTGGGTCAAACCCTACTAATGAATAAGCGTAATATAAATTTTTGCTGTGTGCCAGCACCATGATGTTATAAAAAGGATTTCATTGCAGTTGTTTATTAAAAGGTGTAACCGGATTCATAGGCATCTTTTCGAGTGTTGTGATTGAATTTTAGCGTCATGAACGACAAGATGAGCAGTTGGGAAAATATAATTGTCCTTATTTTTATTTTTAAGTGTGTGTCACTTCACGTGATGATGAAATTAAAACTTTGAAACCATTCATTGGTACTATGTGTGAATAGTAATAAAAAACATGTGTACATATAACATTGTTACCTGAATAAAAGAAATAAATTATGACAGGAATAATCAGAGGAAGTGAAATACAGTGAATTTGGTTACTCTCTAACGCTTTGATTCAATCATTTCCAGCTGGACGCTCTGTGACGTCTCAGTTTTCCTTCGTGATTCTCAGTAGCGAGACAGGCGGAGTCGCCATGACTAGACTGTGTGTTGAGCGTACACCTCCATTTTCGTCCCTCACTCAGAGGAGAAACGTGCTCTGACGTCATACATCGGCCAGTTGGAAATAACTATTTTAATTGGTGCTGTATTATTGTGTTTCATTGACAGGTAACACTATTTCAAGTGGACACTCAGATCTCGAAGAGAGATATATGTTTAAAATCAACATAAAAACTGTTTGTATATACAAGATTCGGTGCCAGTGGTTGAAAAAAATTGGCGGGAAAAGTTTTGAATAGCATTGTTTGTGGTACGCCATTATGAATATCTAGCACTAGTTTACACTCATTGTCGCGCACTATGGTGACAGACAGTGATAGCTGAACGTCGCTATATTCGTAGTCACCAGATACCTACACTGGTACAAGTGTAGAATCAGTAGAATGACACACGAATACTGTGTATAAAGCTATTCAAGGGGGACAGAGTCTGGTCAGTTTTAATCATGTATCGGTGTTTGGTTGGATATACGTATAATAATGTGCGGATGTCAGTGATATCACTGTAGTGCACGGCATTAAGTGTAAACTAGCGCCAGCTATTCATAAGTGGCGTAACACAAACAGTGATATTTAAAACTTTTGCCGCCAACTTCTCTTGAACCACTGGCACATATTCTTTGACACATAAACTATGTTTTTATGCAGCAGATTTTAAAAAAATATACTCTTATAGATCTGAGTGTCCACTTGAAATAGTGTTACTTGTAAGAGAGAGAGATTTCGTGTTTATTTCTACCACCCATATAAGAGAGTGTAATTTTACTATGAAATTTAATTTACTGCGTAACATATTTTCATACATACTAACAATATAATATATTCAAAGAAACTATACATCACCTTCTGAATGCTCTGTATTCGCTCCTAGACTACTACTCTTGAAACGTCAGAGGTTCAAAAAGAAGAGTATCTTTTCATTTGAATTACAAAACCCATTCGTAGACGTAAGGTGTTTACAAAAGAACGGAGTGCTAATTCTATTTTCGTTAACATTCTGCATTCAGCGGAACTAATGTTTTTATGTAAAAAGTTCTAGAGTAAGACAACTCGTAGTCTCATGGTCTAGTGGTTACTCTTGTAGACTTCGGATCGGTACTGGGGAAACAAGTTGGTGCCTGTAATGCCGACAGGAATTTCCCTTAATCGCACCTGGCGAACGCCTAGACTAAGGCATTAGCCGCTATCTTGCCCTCGGAAGAATGTTCGCCGAGAACGTGATTGTTCTGGACATATAGCTGCCAGTCTGGCCCATAAGTGTAAGTCACTGAGAGTCAGTAGCCTAACTTCTTTTTCCTAAGAAGCTAATGACTGGTAACAGACGATAGAGTACTCACCTCTCAGCGTGTAGACCTGAGTTCGATTCCCATTACATTTCACGTAGGTAAACGTTGATTTCTAAAAAAAAGACTGTGCGATATTTATCTTTCGAGAATTCTGTCAAGTGGTAATAAAAGCAATAACTAGAACATCTGCCCTTCCGACATTTGTCTGAGGAAGCTGAGTGAAGCAGTAGAAGAACCCGTTCGATGATCTCATACGCAGTTCGTTTAAAAGACCTTGAATTGTATTTCGCTGCTTGGAAACTGTAATATGTTTCTCTGCTACCTGCGTATTGTCTAGAATTCCAACCCCAATGTAGTTTCCATGTTAATAATAGGTCCGTCGTTAGGGAGGGGGGCGATACCGACTGGCTATAGCTCAGTGGTAGAGTGTTAGCTTCGCATTCGGGAGATTCTGGGTTCGATCCCAGCGGCTGACTATCCTGTCTGAGGTTTTATCCAGGATTTTTTCTTGTCACCAGGAAAGTTCCGGGATGGTACCTTGTACCTTCGACTTACCCGCACCTTTGCCCCTCCCCTATTCCGCCCTGAGCGCAAGATGCCTAAAGGCCATAAATAAATTAATTAAATTAAACGAACCAAAACTCAAAATTTCAAACGACTCATGAAAGTATCATAGCACATTGTTCAGCACGATATTGTTTTATGTACGAGTGTGTTGTACGATTTTATTGGAAAATCGAATCTACAGCCCTTCACGTAACGTTCCTAAGAAACAAGGAGTACTGTATCGCCGGTAAACATAAGATAGGCTGTGTGATTAAGTTTCTCAATTCCTTATATCGTACAAGAACTTAATCTCTCAAGGGCGTAATCCGAAATATTCGCATGCAGATTCCAGGGATGAGACAATGACACACTTCCAGCGTGCGTTTCGTCCCAGCGAGTACATACAGTTTTTCAGTCAAAGTGGTGACCGATGTAACTCGTAATAACATTAATAGTTGTTTGAAACTTAAGTGTTTTTTTTTAATTCATTTTAAGGCCTTTAGCCAGCTATGGCTCAGGCCGTATGGATGATGATGGGATGAATTGGTGGAATGTGGGAAGAAACGGAAGCACCCCGAGAAAACCCACGCACACGGTGTTTGTCCACCACAAAGCTCACATGGCATGAGCAGGAATCGATCCGACGTCCCCTAGCCCCCTCTACTAACTGAGCCACCGCGGCCCCTTGAAACTTAAGGTGTCATGCACAAACCTAAAGAATGGAAAATGAATGTGTATTCCTCCAAAGCCAGCCTGTAATGTGTACTCATCTGACTCCGTAGCACATTTACATACTATAAAACAAACATGAAAATTCTACTAAAAAAAATAACTTATGAAGTATATGTGGGGTAATTTGAAAGTAACAGCAATGTTACTTGGTTGCAGTGTTGAAACCGAACACTGCCACTTCATCTGCGAATGGGACAGAAGGGCAAAAGAGGATCACTGTTGAAGCAGTGTCCATCTCGTTGAAGCCTTACAATTCAAGAAAAACATATGAAGGCCATTGAAAGTTCTGGAAAAGCTTTGCTCCCAACTCTCCTCATTAGCCTGTTGTTGAAAATACTCGTAAAAGCAATGAACAGTAATAGGGATGCATTTCAGGATTCCTCAATTAAAACCTGAGGGAGAAATATTAAACGGCCGTGACAACTGACGACAAAAGGATCCGGAATCAGCATGAGAAACTATTGAAATCAACAAATTTTGTTCAAGTCGCAGCTTTGTCGTTTTCAAGATTCTGATATTTAGATTTGTAGAGGAAAAACACACAAGTCTTCTGTTTCACCACGCAAATGTCCTTGGCGATATATTCCTTATTGTCTACCTACCCCAATTCGGCCTAAGCCAAAGACCTCAGACTTTGGGGCAAATTGTTTCGTGCATTAAGTTTGGGGAATTGGAATTTCAATGATACCATGTTGTCGCGGATTTTACAATACCCGTAACAGCCACTTCGAGCGAAAATAACGTTTCTTCATGTTTCGACTCTTATTCTGTCAAGCACCTCCCCCCCCCCCAACCCCAAGTAGTGCTTCCTTTTTCTAACAAGAGGTGTTTATTATTGATGTAATAGTGGTGTAACATCAACAATAGTAATGCGGTGTAACATGGACTTCAATACAAATTTAGTGCGGGCTCTTCTTCCTCCAGTAAAATTTACATTTTCTGACTCAGTCGGTATTGTAAAATCTGCAAGGGTCTGAATCATTCTCTTTCGTTTACTAATTTCAGCATCTGTTGGAGACGACGTTCCCCCCCCCCCCCTCGCCTTTTTATTTTATTAATTTGATAGTGTACTGATTTACAGGTAATTTTGAGTTAAAATTATATTATTATTTGTAAGGAAAAGTGACTAATATTCTTTGGGCAGATTTATTTAAATTTTAGTTTCCAGTTTCTTAATGTAGTTACTAATTAGAATTCATGTTTAAAATTTTGTGAATTTTGAAGATTTTATCGGAAAGTTAGTATAAAAATACATTGGAGATAAGAAAACATAAGGTATACACAATGATAAGTTTGATGAGACGATGTTACGACATGCTCACTTCGGGAAAATATAGTCAGTATTCTGCCGAAAGGGGCAGGACCTTAAAGGCAAGCTAAGCCCTCTCCATTCATCCCGATCTTGCTCTTTTTATCTCCACATACGATTTATCTTCCTTAATATTGCTAAGCAATTGGATTCCCCTTCTCCCTCTTTTTTCCTCAATCATACCTTCAGTTGCATTCCTCAATAAACAAGTTCTCCTATTCCGTTTCTCTTTCTCTTCTTCATTGTCTCCAGCATTGGTCGTCCCTCGCGTACTCTCTTCGACACTTCTTCATTTCGCATCTTCTGTATCCAACTGTTGTTTCCTTCGGTCTTCTCCATGTCCACATTTCGAAGGCTTCCAATTGTCTTCACTCTTTCGCAGAGTCCATGTTTCTACTTCATACAAAGTAATCTTTTCCTCAACTCTTGGTTCATTAATCCGCAGAAGGGGTTTTTCTTAGTGAACGCCTGTTTCGCCATCGCTATTTTCGCCTTTATCTCTTTTTCACTTTTCATATCCTCACGTGTAATACTTCCGAACCTGGCTATCCGTTCTACTTTTTCTCTTCCAATCTTGATATTTTGTGTGGTTCGGTTTCTTCCATGTCTTTCGTTTTATTTATGTTTATTTTCATTCCATGTTCCTCGCAGTTATCCTGCAGCTAGTTTAACGTATCATTGTCTGCAAGGAAAACCATACCATCCGCAAATCTGATACATTTGATTTATCTTTCCCCGACCGTAACACCTCCTTCGCTTTCAAAGAATCTCTTTACAATCTCTTCTAGCTATATACATTCTTGACCTATTGCTCGTCCGTTCGTTCTGGTAAATCTTCGATCTTTCCATTCCATACCTGCATCCTTCAATACTCCCTTATTGTTCTTAAACCAATAGCGTCCCTTGTTCCTTTTCCTCCGAAATACAAACTGTTCCTCTTCAATTTCGGCATTCGCCCTAACAAATAATCTTATGTTAAATACTCGTCGAAGAATCTTCGCTGAGACTTATGGTTCAGTAATCTTCACATCATCTTGCACTCTTCTTTTACATTGAAATCATTACTGTTTCTCAAAAGTCGCAACATTTTCCTTTTTCTTCCAGATTTTTATTAATTCAATCGGAATAGCATCCAAACCTATTGCTGTATCATTCTTCATCTCACTAAGAGCCTTCTTAAATTCTTCTGTTAGTATTTTTTTTTTTAACCCTTTATCATCTCCTCTTCTGCTTCCTCTTCTATTTTTAATGTCTGTAAGCGTTGGGATGTTCCATACAATTCTTCTATGTATTCTTTCCATCTATCCAATATAACTTTCCTATCACTATGGGGACCACCATTTTTGTCCTCCAATGACCACACAGATTTTCTTCCAAATTTCCATCATTCTTGCTTCCTTGTACATCAGATCATATCTCCCAGTTCTTTCCGAGTCTTCTATTTCATTGGATTTTTTTGTTGTCCATGTTTCTCTTCGAAGTTCATTATTTAGTTTCCTGTATATCTTTTTACCTTACTTCACAAAGCCGTACTGCATCCATACTGTTAATCTCCATTTCTTCTTTCAGATTTTCCCACTTTTGTGCTATCAACAGTGACTTTACATTCCATGTTCAGATTCTTAATCTTGTCTTCTCTCTTTGTTCTTGCTTTTTCTTACTCCCTTCGATTTCTGTTTGCTTAATAATTTCTCCCAACCCTCCCGTAGATCCGAATAGGGAGATAGTTTACGTCCGAAATATTTTGTCTTGGAACAAATCATGTGCCGTGACACTAAGGAAAGTAATGTGGTGGCTTCCTGTTGCTTTCCACATCGCAAATATCCAAGATGCCTGCTTATGTTCATCTCTGAGCCTTGCTAATGTCATTCAGCTTCAGAGTGATAATGGTAAAGGTGCTTCCCTTCATTTTTTCGAGGTAATGAAGGGCGGGGTTTGAAGCGACAAGCAGGTGATGTCGATTATTTGTTTTCCCTTTGTCACTCCAATATATGTATTAGTAACAGACTATTATAGGGCTGGTTTCAATGGCACTACTCTTGCAATTCATGTATAACTCAGCAATTTTTCTCTTTCTATGATTCTGTTTTCCCTCTATCTCCTCACAATACTCCAAAACGAAGAGTAAAAGAAACCAAAATAAGACTTATCGTTTGCTAGCCGAAACAAAAAATCCCCCAAAATACGTACGACAGGGTGCCCACAAACAGGAAAAGTCAGGAAATAATATGAAATTTAAGTTCACAAATTTTGTGGGCACCCTGTACGAATTAGGAAAGACTATGATGATGTGTCAATGCCCCAGATATCCGAAACTCAGATCCGGATTGTGATTATACGTCAAGTTTTGGAGCGAGTCTATCCTTGGGACCCGGTGACCCGATTTAGGTCTCGTAAGCCGGAAAACAGTGTAGAGTATTTGATTATTTCCTTGCGTTTCAGGGGGTGACCGAGATCGGAGGTGTTACCCATCAGAGCACGAAAATTACGAACCTGGAGCTCATTTTTCTCAGTCAAGTTTTAGACCGGATCACGTATGTCCGGGACACCAAAACTAACCTGGTTTCAGCTCTGCTATGCAAGTTATTAGTGTTACTTTTTTCAGAATTTCAGAGGAATTAATTATTTCAATATTCCGATATTGTTAAGTATATTGATACTGTTCGGTATTTTTCCAGCAAGCCAGGAGACGTAAGCCCGACGTCGGGTTTTGAAAAGCCTCTATGCCGACCCCGATGGTGGCCCTGAAGATGGCACGACGACCAATCGCGTCGTCCATTTCCCGACTACTAGTTGGTCGGGGACGGTATTGGTGATACCGAATTTTCGGTATATCGATATTTTTGACCGCCCTAGCATCTAGTGCTCAGGCAGGGATAGGGGAGAGGAAAGGTGTCGGCCAGGGCGTATGATGAAGGTGCCATCCCGGCATTTGCCTGATGTAACAGGAAAAATTCACTCAGGATGGTCGTCGGCCTCTGGGATCAAACCCACGACCTCCCGAGTGCTACGCCAACACTCTACCACTGATCTACGGCGGCTCAGTGTTGGCTGGGTAATGATAACTTCAGGATCCAAAGCACTGAGTCATTTGGTCAGTTTATTTTTCTAACTGCGATCCTGAATCGTGGCAACTAGAGATGCTTCAACGGTACTTTCTTTACGGAAATCTAGTTGCTCGTGTTCATTTACTTGCTCTTTCTTCAAAGCAAAAATATGGATATCACACTCATGACAGAACAGTTGTTTCTTTTCCAAAAAATTTTTACTACTTAATCCCTGGCAGCTGATGACTTCAGAAACATTAATTTTTTCATCAGACACGTCGCATCTCTATGTAGCGAGAAGGCATTGCTGGTTGCTGTTTGAAGAAGCCTCAATTTGTAGCCACAGAAATAAAGAACCACAAGCTGTTTCGTTGTACCGATTTGTGTGGAAAACACAGGGATACCAATAGCTTCATAAGATAAAATGAATTTAATGGAACAGCACTATGGCTTACGCCCGTCTCGACCCAATAGTTTCACGCGCAATACTCAACCGTATCTGCACGCGTGTTACGTTAAAAATATCAGGATAAATCAAGGTTGCTAATATCAAATCTGAAGTTAATTTCTGTCTACTTGCTGTCTTTAAGGCGCCAACCTGCGTTATGAATGGAGCAGAAGAAATTAAAAGGCGTTTTGGGGGAGGGAGGCGCTAGAAAGAGAGACTAATAACACCGTTGATCAGTTCTGTGTGTTTATACATTTGGAGAAGGTATACGATTGAATTCCAAGTTATATAGAACGCAATACAAAACAACGGTTGCCGAGAAACAACATGATGTAGTAGACAGGATAGAAGCGGGGAAATATTGTTGGGGTATAAAAGTTAAAAAAAATCCCTTTCGATAGACCTACAGGCTGAGGTAGATCTGGAAGTTTTTTTTATTTTCAAAAATTCAAATCTCGCCTTATACGAGAGCTATCGAGAAACTATTTATTGTTTTGTAGATTATTCATCAAGAACTGTTCAACGATACCTCACAAGACATATATATATATACTCGCTTTGTTTCACTTGGAGCGCTGCCCCCAGACCCCCGTAGGGGGTTCGCCCCAAAACTTCAGTGCTTTTGAGAGGATGCGTATCCTTTATCTTAACCAAAATCTCACTGCAGGACTACACCACCATGGTATCCATCTGAACCCTCCCACGGGGAGCTGCGCCCCCAAAAGGAAGGTTTCCCCATTTATTGTAATCTACTCTTGGTCATACACCTTCAAAGAAAATTTCGTTTCTCTACCTTCAATGATTTGGAAATTGGGTTTTTGGGGCGGCCATTTTGGATCCAAGTTGACGACTTTTTGAAAATTTTCTTATATTGTCGTGACCTACTTGTGATGGTACAACTTCAAGTAAAATTTCATTTATCCAGCTCAAACGGTGTGCAAAATGGGATTTTGGGCGTTCATTTTGGATCCAATATGGCGACTTTTCCTAAATGTTGTAATATTTCTCTAAACTACTCGTCATAATGCACCTTTATGCCAAATTTCGTATCTCTAGCTCAAACGGTGTGGAAAATGTTTTCTTAGGTCCGCCATTTTGGATCCAAGATGGCGTCTTTGGATACATCATGTAATATTTTAGTAACATACAAATGATAATGTATAGTGTTACCAAATTTGATATTTCTAATTGCAGCCGTTTAGACTGTGTATTCTATACAACAATGGGTTCAGCGGCCATTTTGAATCCAAGATGGCGACTTTTTCAACATTTTGTAATATTTTCTTGAACTACAAGTGACAATACACCTTTATGTCAAATTTCGTATCTCTTAAACGATATGGAAAATAGATTTACTTCGGTCATTTTGGATCCAAGATGGCGTCTTTGAACTAATTAGGTAACATTTTCGTAATCAAAAAGTTATGTTGTACTTTTATGCCAAATTTGATTTCAATAGCCCCAGTGGTTTAGGCTGTGTATTCTATACAACAATGGGTTCGGCGGCCATTTTGGATCTAAGATGGCGACCGATTTTGCTCATTAACGAACTTAACCGAGCTATTAAGCCTAGAAACAACATAAAAATTTGGTTCAAATATCCTCAAAATTATGGCCGCTAGCGTGTTAATATACAGGGGTTGGACAAAAAAATCTAAAACGTTTGAAAAAGTGTGAAAATCATACCTAGTATGGTGTGGGGCCTCCTTTTGCGTCCAAAACAGCTTGGATCCGACGTGGAATGGACGTATACAGCTCCTGAATCGTGGTGTGTGGAATGTTGTACCATTCTTCCTCCAAAACATGTTCCAGTTCCTTAAGGGATGATGGTGGAGGGTAATGAGACCGAACACGCCTTTCTAACACAGACCACAATGGCTCAATGATGTTCAGATCTGGTAATATTGTGGGACCCAGGGGAGGTGTGATAGCTCCTGGTCATGCTCCTCAAACCATGATTGCACCGTTTTTGCAGCGTGACAGGGTGCCAAATCATCTTGGTAGATGCCATCACCATCCGGGAACAATGTGTGGGCCATGGGTAGACCCTGGTCCCCCAAAATGGCCTCATACGCCTTAGCATTCATCATTCCATGCAGGGCTATGATGGGACCTGCAGAAAACCACGATATCACTGCCCATACTGTAACAGAACCACCCCCATGCTTTACAGTTGGGCGCAGACAGTCTGGATCATAGGTCTGCGACGGTGTTCTCCATACGTAAACACGACCGGTTGTTGGAAACAAGGTGTAGGTCGATTCATCGGAATACATTACGTGTTTCCACTGATCAAGCGTCCACTCCTTGTGGTCCTTGCACCACTGGATACGCCACTTCGCATTTACTGCTGTGACCAGAGGTTTGGAGATCGCGGCCCTGCCATGAATTTTCATTTTATGAAGTTCCCGTCACACTGTTTTTGATGAAACCGGGTTCTGTAGGCCGGAATTGAGTTCAGACGTAATTTTCATTGCAGTGGTCTGCTTTTTAGCTGCTACAATCCGTTTTAATGCCCTCCTGTCCCTATCGGACAGGATTGTCTTTCGACCACTGTTGTGCTTTGCAGACGTTGTTTGCCCATGCATTGTGTATGCCCTCGTGACATTGGACACAGTGCCTGTCGATACTTCCACAATGGTCGCCACTGTTGTCACTGAAGCTCCAACCAGACGGGCACCAACGATCATGCCTCTTTGGAAGTCTGTCAGGTCGCCCATTTTACCGCACCACTTGCACACCACGACACTCACAGGTGAACTGGGTACTGCTGACGGAAGAGGAAGGTCCACATGACACATTGAAAACAAAACACGATCGGCAACCGCTACACGTGGCGTACAGTGGCGGGCCACACTTACGTGTCCTGTATGACGTGTTTTTAATTTTTTTGTCCAACCCCTGTATAAATATATACTTTCATATCGTATCGATCTCAATAGGTATATTTTTCTTCGAAATCTACCTAAAAGCGTGGATGATGATGGTATCGGAACTACTTTTTAAAAAATCTGTAAGAAGCATAAAGGTGGTCTATCTTGCATGTGAGGGAACTCATTGGTGCTATCAAACGCTGTGTGTGCACCCATACAAGTCTTTACAATAGGAACAAACCTGTACATATTCATTTGCTTTTCTGAGCACTGTACAAATTTAAACGCAGTATGGAGTCCTTAAAGTTAATTTTAACCTTACCAATATCATCATCTGTGTCTAGAGGAGTATTTACTCACCTCACTCATCAAAAGCAGGGCCTAGGTTGGGACTTCCAGATTAAACAACCTTATCATTTTTCTTTTGATTTGGCGACGGTATGTAAGCTAGGGATCACGGTACTGTCTTTTGGCACTGAAATCTCGGTGGTCTAAGTAATACTCTCTCTGAATCTCAAGCAGATGATGGATGTTAGGAATAAAGATCGTGGTATAGAACCACTAACAACATTCAAAGATTTTTCCTGGTGTTATAGTAGATACGACGGGGTTTTGAAAAGTTTCCTGACTCGGAAGGGAAAAATTGCGCCAGTGGAAAATAATTATTTTATTCAACATAATTCACTTTCAGATTGGCACAATTGATACAAATACAACGCTCCTGTAACAATTCTGCCCCTGATAATACAAGTTTTTGTCTTGGTCTACAAACCATGTCTCAATTGATGATGGCCGCTGTGGCTAAATGGTATAGCGCTCACCTCTGGTGCGTGGGGTCGTCAGTTCGATCCTTGCTCATGCTATGTGGGCTTTATGGTGGACAAACACCGTGTGCGTGGGTTTTCTCGGGGGTCCTCTCACTTCCTTCATCCCATCATCATCTATCCGGCTTGAGCCAAAGTTGTCTAAAGGCCTTAAAAGTTAAATTCAAATTCGACTGCTGATATATCATTGGTCTGTAAATTCAAAATCTCTATTGAGTTGCAGGGAAAAGATAATAGTGGATGCATGCACCGTTTCCTTCAAATCTGCATGTAATTTATCCAATAAAAGTCCACATAACGTTTAGCAGTCAAGTTGGTACCTTTTTCTTTTCAGGTGTTTGTTGAGTATTACTTCCTTTACAATCGCAAAATATCACTTTCCCTACAGATTTACAGTGAGCATCTTCCAAATTAGACCCATATGATCGATCAATAGAGCAACAGATATGCAAGCAGCCTCGATGTTCTAAAAAAAAGTCAAGAACTAACCAAAAGGTTTTCATTGTTAATTATCAACTTTATTTTATTTTGTTGCCCATATGGAGTTTCTTACTCAATTCTGGCAAAATTAATCCCATAAGGAGCATTACGGCAGCCACATGATAATAAAAAATGAGAGAAAACAAAACAGCGGATTTGAAGGAAACATATGAAGTTCTTTGTTTGTTCACTCGTTTACGTGACAAGAACTGGATTATAAACATTTCAATACTAATAGCAACCCTTTTTTTTTTCTCGAACTAAAATGTAATATCATAGTCTCTGCCACTGCTATACGAGTACATGTTCTACCATCGCAGCCAACACATTTACTCTCCTTTTTTTAAAATAGCCGATGGTTAAAATGTAAGGGAAAGATTACTTAAACTTCCAGTATTTCATGTTCCATATTGTTTCCTTGCGTTTCTCCTCTATATATTTTTTTTCACGTACCTATGCTCACTTATTTACTTATCCATGAACTTCTACTTATCAATCAACCTTTCATCTGCTAGACGCAGGGATTACTAACCTTTCTTGCCAGCGAACCAAATTAGCTAGTCTGATTAATATTAAAGGACCCAATTACTTTTGTTTTAAATTATGTTGATTTAGATTCAATCTATAATATAGTAGCTAATTTTAAATTTGTTTAGGGGCCAGTCAAAATATCTACGCGGATCGCATCCCGCCCGTAGGTTTAAGTGATCCGTGAACTAGAGAATCAAATACTATAAAATACTTATTTTTTTTTAAAAAGTTACAAGTAGTAAAGTGTACAAGATCTTTTTAAAGAAAGAAATGTGAGGTAAACGGGTTAAAACTCGCATTCGTATTACTGTCAAACTGAGCACTACTGACTCAATTAGTAAAGCGTTGACTTCGCTGTCGGAAGGTTCTGGATTCGACTCCGGCGGCTGGCCATCCCAAGGGAGATTTGTGTAGGATTTTTCCTCCGACCATTCAGGCTAATGCAGGGAAGGCTTTGGCCACTTCCCACATTCTTCCTTCTCTGTCCTATCCCGACCTGAGCCGAAGATGCCTAAATCCAATTTAATTAATATCTTCCAATGCTTTTACTAATGAACCTATGAGAGTGAATTATTAACGTCCTAAACGAGTTGTGAGCTTCTAGGGACGGGACATACAGTTTTTCGTAAAGTGGGCTCCAAACCGCTGCGTTCAATGAACCTGGTGGAATTTGAACCCATAACCACGCGAGCGCTCTAACCTTTCGGCTCTAATGAACCTATTTATCAGAGTGGATGACGTAATGGTTCAAGTTTCGACTTTTTAGTTTTAACAGCCTGCTTCAAATTCTCACTGATCAATGTTTAAAAATATTTCGAATTCCAGTATAGCTCATTTAATTTTCCTATTTAAACTTAACAAAATCATATCATTAACAATTTATGTTATACTTATGTGCGTGTTACTACTTTTCCATTTGTTCTTATATTTGTTTTTTAGTGGCTTATTTTGGCTACTTCCATTTCATTCCATTCAGGCTGGTCTATACCCTGCTCGCGGATGTTTGTTCTGTATGTTGTTTTCCCTAAAAGTATACGCAAAACATAGATAACCGTATTTTTTGTTTTCCCGAAAAAATAAAAATGTGAAGAGTTACGAGCTCTCAAAGTAGTTGCCAAGGTCATCTACTGGCATCAAATGTAAGAATAAATGTTCTTTTCAAAAATCAATTTCTCCGAGACTACTTTACGGATTTGCATGAAATAAAAGGCATAGTATTTGTCTCATGCTATATTTTATCATGTGTAAAAATCATTACTGTTAATTGGCTACTTTTCCAAGGAATTAGTCGCAATGTTGCCAAATTTATTCCGAAATTTCCGGTTTTTGATTCAGCTATAATTGAGATGCGGATTTTTACAATAATAGATATTACCGAGTTCTTTAAGGATTTTATTTTAGTTTTCAAAGTGATTAGTTTGAGATCTGCGGGGCTCTGAATTGTGGAAAAACTACCGACGATCCATTTTTGGATGTCATTTTCTAGAAAACTCCTCCCTTTAAAATTTGAAATGTTTGGAGTAGAAGCAGAAACATTGAACTTTATTGCCGCTTTTCCAGTTTCTTCGACCCGGCCCTAGATAACCTTTCAATAAGTTTCCCATCAGTGCATTAAAAAAAAGAATATCAAAATAGCAGTATCTCTAGAACTAACCAACCGATCTTAATTCGGTTTGCTTTACTTCAAAGTACACATAACATACTAAAAACTGTCTATCTTTATATTTTTTTTAAAAAAATCAATATTTTTTGAGTAATTCGTAAAAATTCATAATTACTAACACCTATTTTTTAAAACGATCGTTTATATAACTCCTTAAAAATCAATCTACCCCCCCCCCCCGCCCCCCCCCCCAAAAAAAAAGATACTGATTATTATTTTTAGCCTACATCTATAGCTTTCATTTGTTGCAAATAGAACACAAATCGGTTGAATAGTTCAGGAGATATTTTAATTTAAGTGTTTTCGGCCGGCGGCCATATTGATGACGTCATTACTCGGACCTTAAGGGCTGAAAATAATGCTACTATGGAAATTATCTTTCAGGGGCACACGTGTAATCGACTTAACCAAACGGCAAGCTTTCATCATCAAAGTGCACACGGAACCCTTTTGTTTTTCTGACATAATGCTCCTCTACTATATGTTATTTAGAACCTGAAATCAAATTTCTTCGATATGACAGGAGACATTTTTTTTTTTTTTTTTTGTAACTATGTACCTTCTAAATATTGTTTTTATCAGTGGATGATTATATCTCTAGTTCATCTTTGTTTTTAGTTAAATATATTTGTTATACTTACAGAAGGTCATTCCTACATAGGTACAATTGAAATAAAAGAACACAATAAACCAGATACATAACACTTTATAAAACTCTGATTACATGTAAAAAGCATATAACACGAAGTACATATAAGTAATAAACGTCGTTCAACTTGTTTACAAAAATACACTGCTATTTGTGCATGAAAATATAATCCTATCGTATTTGAGCTGTTGATAAAACATAATATTCAATGGTATTAGTATAAACGAAGATAGAATTAAAATCTGTATTCTCGGAGTTCATTAAGGGGTTTAAAATACTGGTCTGAGATTACCATACACATAATGCCTTAGTATTCATTCCAGTTGCTAAAGGCTGTACGTAATTTTATTCTTATATTATAGTGACGTTCTTATTTTTAATTCTTTCTTTTCATTTCCACAAATGCTCATTATTTCAAAACATCTTGCAGTTTCTATTTTCGTCTTTCGAAATGTACAGAATCACCTATCCTGCACACGGAAGAAATTAAAGTGCATGTAAACAAAAGATGTTATACTGTGTTTTGAACTTTCTACATCCATATTATTTATTGTAGATTTTGTGTGTGGAAATTAGGCAAATTATTCAACATATATACAGTAAATTATACAGAATACACGTTTATTGTATGTTACGTCACAGTATACACATTTTTATTTTATTGATGTTTAGATTCTTGATAATCCAATCTCCTGAAATCCTATATTACTGCTAAATATAAAGAACTTTAGAATATAGAACAGTACACAATTCAATAATAACAACTGCTGTGGTGTTACAAAAAAGTGTTACACAACTGCTGTGAAAGTTTTCACTATGTTTATACTTTAGGATTTATTTATACAGTAATTATCACGATATTATCACAGAAAAATAAATATGAAGACACACAGGAAGAAAGTAGACAATGACTAGGGAAGAAATATCAAATCTCCTCATTACCTGCAAATGCATACAATTTCTAGCATTAAAATATCTTACACTATATACACGACAAATTATCTTACACTACACTCTATCCACAATACTAACTAAATATTCGTAACTACTTTACTACAATACGATAAGATATTAGAAACCAAGCTTAAGGTAACAGTACTGTGATCCTGACATGTACCTACATAAAGCATTAATGAGTACTGACCAACAAACGTATATCGTATGAAGTTGGCGCAACCAACATTATTAGGCCTGCCAATAGATTGGGCTACATCGAATAGGGATGATAAAAGAAACAGTGACAGCTTGCACAAGTGAAAAACATCACTGTTAGAAAGTTTAGGAATCGACCAAATAGTTCTATATTGTCCGAGACCTTAACTAGGTGAAATAAAACTTTTTATTGAATATCTGTTCTCGAAATAGGCAGTGAGTTAAATTCACCCGCTTGATTTCCTGAGAAGAATTCTATTGTATGTCAGAAAAGTTGCACTTTTTAGTCAAAGCTGTGAAGGCCTAAGTTAGCCCTAAAACTCTACCAGAAAGCAATACGTGTTGTATGGTGAAATGGCTATTTCGTCACTATCCAAGTTGTGTTATACATTACGAGCTTATGTGAGCTGAGCTTAAACTCAGAACTTATGTGAAAGGCTGCTGAAACAGGACGCAAACAACCATAAAGAACCTTCTTATTTTGCTGTGAAAAATGTTTGATGATAAGAGAAACGTACAACAGCTTCAGTGATCGTGTGAATTTTTCAAGATCTCCAGTTGTCAAGAAAATTGCTCCTATGGTTAAACAAGACATTATCCTGCGTCTTTCATGGTCTCCTAGAGCCAGTTTCCATCGCGGAACTAAGCTTTCGTGAACGAGATGTTAAGAACATTGAATAATATCCTGTTTTTGGTGTGTACTGGACATTCCAAGAGGACTTCACATAAGGGGCGCATACAACCCAAGTTATTTCAAAGCTACGTTTCGACTTCACAACCGCTATTGATTGACACTCTGGTAGTCAGAAACTTCACTATGTAGGTGATGGCATAGCAATGCCTTGCCGAAAAATATTTAAAGATATTTGTAAAAATTAAACGTAGATACTTTGCACACTTCATCTGACTTGTTTTCTATCTCAAATTTCAATACGTATAGTAATGCAGAATTAATCGTATTCTATTATTTTTTCTCTTGTTTTTAGTCAATATTTATGAAAGAACTAGGTACTTTGTACACGAATGGCAACTTTATTTGAGTGGCCTTTATAGAAACTTCAGGCTATAGACGTCCGTATTTTTAACTCTAATACTTTGTTCATGGGAAACAGAACGGGCTTATGGTCTTAATCCAAACTAACACAGGGTTCGCTTCGTGTTATTGTAAAAGTCAGAATGGTCGGCCTCTGCTTTCCAACAAAAATATTTCGAGGCTAGTGCGGAACTATCGTAAACCCATCGCTGCAGGTTTCCTTAGGGAAAGAGTACAATTAACGAAGTTTTGCTTACAAAACTAAAAACCAATAAAACCTTGTACTGTAAGCTTTATTATTAATGTGACTCGTAATTTTATACACCGTATAATTGGTCGAAGCCTCAACAAGAACCCGAACAAATCTAACCGTAGAACGCCCGGCCTGTAACAAAGAGTTCTTTGTTCGAGTCCCGCGGCGGCGACCAATTTTTCTGAGTATTTTTCAACGGTTGCCTTACACAGGGTCTTTGTGTAAGTGAAATTGATATACAATCTATTACTTGCTTGGTTTGAAATATCTTACCAAAGAGTGTATGTGACTGTACACGAAGAAAGAATGCTTATGTTTAAAAGTAAGGTTTCGAGAAAACGCTCAAAGTTTAGCAACAATGCCTAC
Source organism: Lepisma saccharinum (assembly GCA_022664845.1). Classification (NCBI taxonomy): domain Eukaryota; kingdom Metazoa; phylum Arthropoda; class Insecta; order Zygentoma; family Lepismatidae; genus Lepisma; species Lepisma saccharinum. The sequence goes on along the minus strand of JAGDQP010000518.1, from coordinate 111,384 downwards.
CGTCTTTATCTATGTGGCTCTATTAAATCTTTCTTAATTCAAACTCGAGAAATGCACTTAAAATGTACAGACTGCAAAAATTTCAAATCCATTTAAAAAAATTGAAAATCTATTTTTCAGGCATAAGCAACTTTCCTTCGGGCAAGGTCATATCTTGTTTTAATTTACTGGGTAAAAAATTGACGGGAACAAACCGTATGATGTAGTCCTGGAACGAGACCAAGCTCAAATGAGCTTGCATTTAAATGCATCATAGGAAACATAAATGTGCCAAGTCGTGGTCCTGGTATCCAAGCCGTTTTACGTCACAAAGATACGTAAGCGATATTATGCACAAGATAAATCTGAAACTTCGTACCATAACTCGGAGAGTAATTGACGTAGAACTATGAAACAAAAAATGAAAGTGCACACGCGGAATTGAATTGTGATACGAAGGAGACCAATGGCGTCCAGGAAACACCTCTACAAGCGAATCAACTTGAGACTTTCGAACAACAAGTGACGAGATTTTGCACTTAGTTAACAAATTCACTAAATACTGATCAACTTTCAGAGAAAATATTTTTGATATTCCTTACTGTTTGGCAGTTACGATAGCTCATGTTGATGGAACCAGTATTACGTCAGCAACTTCGTCCATTGCCAAGAACTCAAAAACTATTGAATGCAAAACATTGAAACAAAATGTGTTTAGTAAGACTGTCAGGAAATACGCAGAACTGATTCAAATATGGACTTCTTTTATCGAGGATCATAGTTCAATTCTGCATATGCACTTATGCTATCTCATTTTTTGTTTCACAGCTTTACGTCAATAACGTTTCGAGTTATGCTACGAAGTTACAGACACATCTGTATATAATGTAGGTTAGTTAGAACCTTTGTGACCCAATATCTATTGAACGGCTTGGAACCCGGGACTAAGATTTGGCATATTTATGTTGTATGATGCACTTTCTTTTGAGTTGGTTTGATTCCCGGAATCCACTTCCACATCATACGGTTCGCTTGTGGGTAATGTCTTCTCCGACATAAGCACTTTTCATCCATGTCTTGTCGTTGAACAGCCAAAAATGGAACTTTGTTCTCTTTTAGTTTACCTAGAGTGAAACAGCTTTCTTTGGCTTCAAATACTTTTATATATCAATTACTGCAGCTTGTAAAATCCCACTTGCATTTTCAGTTCATTAGAAAAGTGCAGATGCAGCCTTATGCCTCATAATCACTTGGGATGAAACACTTGAGATCTTCGTCTACATCACTATCACTCTGTATCGTCGGACTATCTGTCGAAGGCACAGGAAGTAGAAGCTACCTGCTCAGTAAGTCGTTTTTCTATCACAAGAAAAAATAAAAACATTAATTTTTGAATAGGCAAAAATCTGGAAAATTAAAAACTTTAGCATAAAGGTTGGGTAGATGATAAAGCTGTACAACAAGTAAAAGAAGAGAAAGTCAGATGGTGAGTATTCAATGATTAAAGGAGATGAAAAAATATTCGGTACAATTTCCTAACAAAATAAGAAAGAACATTGCCTAGATGTTGTTGTAACACGAAAAAAAAAAAAAACTTTTTAAAGACATACTTTCCTAAGCAATTTGTACTAAAAAGTAAAAAATAATTTTGTTTATACATGACTAAAAAGAAAAGCATGGGGCGCCCTCTCATATACAGTCACTTTATAAATTCTTCAATTGGCGTGCCCCATTCTTTTCTTTTTAGTCATGCATAAACAAAATTATTTTTTTACGTTTTAGTACGAATTGTTTAAGAAAAGCATGTCTTTAAAAAGTTTTTTTTATTTTTTCGAGTTATTTCAGTGTTCGGATACTTTTCTCAAGCTAATGTTTTGTGACCCAAGTCCTAAAGTGTTATGCTACCAGTGAAACCAAATATCGTTGCAGGCTAGTATTTATTTTGGGATAAAGAAGTCCATATTAAAAAATATATTAAAATATGGAATACCAAGATGGCGGACGTTCATGGTTCGCTGTGTGTTTTTTAAGTTCCAATGGGGAAACTATTATCATGTGTAGTGTTTATTAGTAATTAAATCTCCCCACTTACAGTCCGAAATGTAATCTCAC
>JAGDQP010000518.1:47931-108893 GCA_022664845.1 Lepisma saccharinum | reverse complement strand
TTTTTTTTTTTTTTTTTTTTTTTTTTTTTTTTTTAGCGTAAAATAGTAAAAATGAAACCGCCCAACTGAGTTAGCAAAGCGCCTTTGTACAATGGCAGGGCAAAAAGAAAAGGCCGGTGGATCTCAGTCACCAGCAGCCAAGAAGTCTTGTTCGTGTAATACTGCTCAAGCAGTTATGCTACAAAATGAACTTGAAAAAAATGTTACTAGGTGAAGACTTCCTTGGCAAGCTAGTGGATAAGTTGATCGATAAAGTCAGTAGTGAAGTCGGGAAACAATTGGAATCAACTCTCAAGTTCAGCATACATTCATTACATGATATTGAGGATAAACTAAACCAGAAAGAAAGGGAAATTACGTAACGAGGTATTTGCAAGATCCTGTGATCTGGAAAACAGCATGAGGATTTTTGGACTGAAGGAAAGCCGAAGTGAAAACACGGATACTTTGATTAAAAAATTTGCTAAGGAGAAACTATCGGTGGATATAACTCCTGATATGATTGACAGGTCGCATAGGGTTGGACGAGTGAACAGTAACAGTAAACACCCTAGCTATCATCGTAAAATTCACATCTTATAGGTACAGGTCATTACTATTTAACAACAAGCGGAAGCTGAAGGGTAGTGGAATTACAATAACTGAACACCTTGCTGGTCCCAGGCTGCAGAAAGCCCAAGCAAAGTTTGGTGAAAACAACGTGTGGTCTGTTGATGGAAGGATACAATTAATTTCTAACAGTAGAAGGTACAGTGTAACATGTGAAGCTGAGTTAAGTGCTATCCAATCAACTGTTATCTGAGTCTCTCTCGGTTCTAGTATTTTGATGTTTACTGTTATGCCCTTGTAGTGAACTATACATATCTGGACTGCAAGCGTACACAATTCTAAGATTGATTACACTTAATGGACTTAAAGAAGCACTGATCATGTAAACATGTTTATAATGAGGTGAGCATTCTTCAGTTGCTTTGTAAGTACTAGGAACTATAAACTGCATTTATTTAACAAGAACGCGTACCGCTATGTGCTTTTGTTTGATGCTTTCACGTTAAGTGATTATCAAAATAGTAAGATGTTTCCATTTATATTTTTGCTATTAATCATATTTGTACTTGTTTTTAGTTATTTTTTATTGCCTGAAGGAAGTGAGATAAAATATGTATTTAGTAGGTTGGATCAGGAAATACAACTCTGCTAAAAAATTATTCTATTGTCCCTTGTACAGAAATGGGTATGTCATATGATGTGAACAGATGTGAAACTGTATTAAGTACTAGCATTGTACCTAAATTAGTCACCCAGCAAAATGTTAGAACAGACAGTCCCCAAACTAGAGGTGTAGGTCTAGGAAACTTAATAGTAGTGCAATTGCAAATGAATATGAGGTCAATTATGCCTACGGTCGATGAATTTAGAACTACAGTCTCTGAAGCAAAGTATGATATTGTGGTAGTTACAGAGTTGGCTTGACTCTGAAATACAAGAATGCATGTTAAAAATACAGGGGTATTGCTCAGTAAGAGCAGACAGATCTACTCGTGGGGGAGGAGTGCGTATTTATTATCGTACCGAATTAAATGTACAGAGGCTAAACTGGATAACTCATTGCGAATGTGAAATCGAATATTTAAATATTATCGTAGAAATTAAACAACGTAGATTGGGGATTTGTGCCATCTATAGGCCGAAACGTGTACCTGATACACAATTTAATTTACTTGAGGAATCGTTGGCAGAATTTTATGCACAAGTACATAACTTAATTGTACTTGGAGATTTTAACATTGACTTCCTTTCTCCTCTGCAGCGTGATGTTACCTATATCAAATCTCTATCCCAGCCCTTTCACTTACAACAGATAATAAATAAACCTACTAGGATTACTCCAACCTCGAAGACTTTAATAGATTTAATATTTGTTGTTGATCTCGACCTTGTACAGTGTTGTTAACTATGTGGAATAAAATCTACCAATTTCAAAATCTAGATAGGAAAGTTGATTATCTCAATAACGAAATTCTGCAGCTCTTTAACAAACACGCGCTTCAACGTACTATTCGAATTAAAAAGAAGCAAGTCCCGTGGATTACTAGTAATGTACAATTTATAATGAAACTTAAGAAATACGGCTTTTCGCAAGTTTACGAGAATACAGTCCCAAGCTGCCTGGGAGGAGTATAAGAAATTACGAAATTTTGCTACAAATGCCATACGACAAGAGAAAAAGGCTTAATTTGCTCACTATATTAATAAATCATAATGCTTCCAAAAAAATATGGAAGCAACTGAAATATATAGCGACTTCTTTACCCGTGTGGGTAATATGACTTATGACGTACAGTGCATCCGTAATGAATGTCTATATTTTGAAAAACACTATTTTAAAAACGATTTTAATAAATTCACATTTCACCAAGTTGACGAAAACACAGTTATGAAAGCTTTAGGTGAAATTAACTCTAATGCGGTAGGAGTCGATAACGTATCACTACGAATGTGAAGGTATCACTACCTTATATATTACCAGGCCTTATACATAATATTAACACGTCACTTGTTTCAGAAACTGTACCTACTATATGGAAGAAAGCAATGATCATACCGCTCCCCAAAAAGCAGCATATCACAGGAACTAATGATCTGCGCCCTATTAGTATTTTATCGTGTGTCCCAAAAGTGCTTGAATAAACAGTTTATAAGCAGGTTATCAACTTTGTAAATAAAATTTATATACTGCCAAAATATCAATCTGGCTTCCGTTCTGGTTACAGTACTACTACGTCTCTTCTAAAACTATCTGATGACATACTACGCTCAAATGATAGTAAGTAAGTCTCATTGTTAGTACTGTTGGACTTTACCCGTGCTTTCGACTCGGTGATACACGAGCTACTGCTTTCTAAACTTCACTATTATAATTTTTCTTTGCCGGCACTTCAGTGGTTTCGCTCCTTTTTAACTGGTCACACCCAACGTGTTAAAATTGATCAGACCTTATCCAGAGAATTACAGGTTAATAGAGGTGTTCCGCAGAGGTCAGTTTTGGGACCGTTACTTTTTTCGCTTTATATTTCGGATTTACCCAAAGTTGCAAATTATTCAACTATGCATCAATTTGCTAACGACGTGCAATTACACGCTGCATGTTTGCCAAATGAAATTTCTCGTGTCACTGAGTTGATAAACAGTCCTTTCTTGATAGGATTCTTGACTGGTGTACAGCAAATGGCCTAATGTTGAACCCCAGTAAATCTATGTATACCGTTATTGCTTCCCGCAATAACGTACAGAATTTAAAATTTCTTGATATAAATATTAAAATAAATCAGGTGAAAGTCGACTACTCGAGCTCGGTGAAAAGTTTAGGCATGATCATAGACTCCCATCTACAATGGTCAGGATTTATTGCTAAGCAATGCAGTAAAGCATATGGTATGCTTAGATGTCTTTATAGATTACGTGAATATTTATCTCAGGAGATAAAACTGCGACTAGTTCAGGCACTAATTTTACCTCTTTTTAATTATTGCGATATGATTTATGGAAGCAGGATCACAAAAAAATATTAGTAACAAAATTCAAAAGGGTCAAAATTCCTGTATGAGATTTATTTTTGGTATGAACACATACTGCCTGTATTGAACCAGCATAAAATTTTAACTATGTCACGCAGAAGAAAATTACATGCTTGTAGTACGTTATACAACATCTCAACTAAAGGGAAACCACAATACTTATACGAGTTACTACAACAGAAAATTTGGCCATTCGTACAACACTAGAAAACGTGATAAATTCTCTCTCCCATAATGTACCACATCAGCATATCAATCTTCATTTTCCTATGTATCAGCTAAGTTTTAGACGAGCTTCCCATGGATATTGTTAATTCCTGTATTATTGTGCAGTTTAAACGCAAGCTTAAGAATTATCTCTTACTACAGCAGAATCAAAGTAATAATACTACTGATCAAGTGTAAACTAGCTAACATCTTTCCCCCCTTTTTTGTTTAATGTATTTTTTTCTACTTTTGTCTTACATAAACGTCAGCTTGTATATGTTATTATTGTAATCGTACGTTAGGTGCATATTTTGATAGTAATACGGAATATGCTTAAGAACTAGAAGTACGTCCACAACAGTTAGTTATTCCGTTACTATGTCATTGTGTAAGCCTTGTATTTTGTGTGTTCTTTTCTTTTCTGTATATATATAGTTTGTGTGTCTAACTGTACTAACACGCGTTAGGTGGTAGAACAGCGTCAGCTGAATCTCGCCCATGCTAATAAAGAATGTTTGAATTGAATTAAATATATGCAAGTAATAATGAAATATTGTACTGTCACCCGACTTACGTCGCTGTGCAAAGTTTCATCATTCTATGACGTCGGGAAATGAATTAAATTAACGTTGCAAGATTTGAGGACACCATGAACCATTGTAAACTAAAGAAAAGAATGTGAAATACAGTATTACTCAGTTAACGTAGTCGACACACACGGTTTAGTTTTAAAGATACTGGTTAAGTGCAAAACTTCTACCAGCTTTGACATATCACCGGTTAGCGGAGTACATACCATACAGATGACGCTGCCAGCGCGTGAATCACTAGCAACGTAATCGGGGGAACATTACGGCATGCACCGGCAGTAAGTGTGAACAAGCAGACAGGAACAGCATATCGTAGTGGTGAAATGAAAACCTATAAGGAGCACATCAGACACTGTTTACTTTTTGAGTTCGATAAAGGTAATAATGCGGCCGCAGCCTTCCCTAACATTCGGCAAATGCATGGTAAACATGCAGTTGACGATAGCACATGTCTTCGGTGGTTTCGAAAATTCATGGACGGAGACAGAAGCTGTCAAGATCAATCACGGCCTGAACATCCATCAACGTTTCTCGAAGAGGATCTCGATCAAGCCATACGAAACAGACAGAATAAGAACGTCGAGAAATCAGCGAAAACCTTCCAGCTACACAGAACAACAGCTGAAAGGCGGGTTTCACCACAGAGTTCGATCATGGGGTTCCACATCAACTGAGTGCAACTCAACGCAAGAGACGCGTCGCGACCGGTTTTCCTTGCTTTCCCAGTGCAAATATGACCGTTTCTTGACACGCATCGTCACGGGTGATGAGACGTGGGTTCTGTACCGGTAAACCATCGAAGGACTGTGTGTCGCGTTTCTGAACCGCTTCCATCGACGTCCAAACCACAACTTCATCCCTAGAAGGTGATGTTAAGTTGTGATGAAAAGTCAAAGGCATACTTCACTTGGAGGTTCTAAAACCTAACTCAACCATCAATGCTGTCTTCTAATGTCAACAGTTGGACAGCAGCATTGCGATCGTACCGGCCAGGCCTCGTAGTTATCATCCACCATGATAACGCCAGGTTATATGCTACTGTCACCAGTCAAAAATTGATGAACTTTGGTTGGGATGTTTTATCCCACCCTCTCTATTCTCCTGACGTGACCCCTACAGACTACCACCTGTTTCGTGCTTTGCAGAACTCCTCACTCGGAAAATCTTTGATGATGTGGAGGCTGTGAAAACTGCTATATAACCGTTCTTCGACTCCAAATTACAGGACTTTTGTCGGCTTTGGATTAATTTCCTACCAGACAGATGGCAAGAGGTCATCGACTGCAATGGTGATTATGCATAATCCTAGGTGAGTTCCATTTTATGTTGTTCGCACTTCTATATGCACACCAAAAATGAGCAGAACTTTTGCACGTACCCAATATAATGTGGTCAACTGTATTAAGACATAAGAAATTCGTTAGCAAGTGACTGTGATGCATCTGTGTAAATGATCACTATTAGATCAACGAATAGTTAAGTACTTTGTTTAAAGATACGTCCATGTATAAGTAATATTAACAAAACTCGAAGATATCTATGAGTTAAAGTTCAATATTTAGATATCATAGGTTCTTTGCAACTATTAATCTGGAAGCATACCACTTTCGTAGAGATCGCTACTGTTGTGGCTAAGCAACAGGCGTAACTGAACTAGAAACTACTTTAGGACTTCTACTCTTGGAATCTTATAACTAGGGACAGGATTTATATGAAATTTAAAATGGAAAATTAAGTGAAAAGTAAAATAATAATAATAATAATAAACAAATAATTAAAAAGCATGCTCAAGAATTTAACGGGTTTACAGAAAGAACACGATATGTAACCTTTTTTCTTTATTTTTGGTGTTTGCTGCCATCTGTTAGACCATAGAGCGTATTTTCTTTCTAGTAAATGAGAATAGCAACGAGCGTTTAGAGTAACTGGGTACAATGGAACTAAAAATAGGGGTATAGGAAAACGACATACGTTTCTGCAAGTTTAAACACGCTGTCATGAAAAATTAAAGAAAACTGACTTAGCATGTTCCTCTCAAGGACCTTCAATTGCAATAGATGTATTCTGAATATTACCAGAATTATTTTAAGTTCTGTGCCTGTCATAATAAAGAATCACACACTAAAAGTGAGGGACAAATATAAATATATAATATTAATACAGCTTTATTAATCCATTCCTTAAAAATAACAGCTGATAAGATAAGATCTCTCTACTTCACAAGACGTAATCAGAGTATACATTTTAAGTATATAAATGTACTTACCTGCTGGTTTACAGCTAATTCTCTCGTTTAGTAAACACTTACAAATAACTAAAATCGTGATATATATTGTCGGTCGCAAATAAGTCGGTGCGCTCGCATCCTCAAACGATGGGAAAAATTAAAAGGATAGGTTATGTGGTGAAGAGTAAGGTGTGAATGCTGTACTGCTCGTTGAAAGTACTTGACAGAGTATAGGAACAATGTTGCCAGACTGTGACGTCACTACCGTACTCGCATTTGTATGAAGATGAAATATAAATAAACAATCAACAACAAAAACAACAACAACAACATCTAACCCTCCTGAGTGATGTGACGAATAAATAAAATGTTATCTGTGGCAATCAAGTGTTTTATTGGTATCCAGCTCTTGTCCATTGGTCCTGTATCTAGGTTTAATTTTGGTTTACATTTAAGAATATATGCACTTTCGTATATGTTTCTTTCAATAGCCAAATTTGTTTTATGTACAATGGAGACATCAGTATGTTATGTTGTGTGTTTTTTAGGTGCTGGGATAAGTCTGAAGTGGTTTGTGGGTGTTTGGCATCTCGGACGTGTTCGTTTACCCTAACCGAAACTCTGCGTTTAGTTTGGCCTACATATTGTTCATGACATTCACATGTAACGGCATATACCCCTGTACCTTTGTTCTTGGGGACAAAATAACTTTTAAATGACGTAAAATGTTTCTCCGTGGTAATGGGTGGAACCGATATTAGCTTAAGGTTGTTTTCCTTGTATATTTTCTTTAATCTGTTGGTTAGTGTTAGGTAAGGAGGTAAACTAACCCATTTGTGTTTATCTGTTTTTTTGTCGCTAACCTGTTGTTTCATTTGTGAAAAGCGTAATTTTGGCCGTTGGTTCCATTCGAGGAGTTCTGCGATGTGATATCCGTTTCTTTGGCCTTTGTTGATCACTTGCTGGATTTCATTTTGTATGTCATGTTGGTTGGTGCACAGACTGTATGCTCGCAAGAAGAAATTGAACCAAACGTTGTGTTTTATCTGTTTAGAATGGAACGACTTAGCATGTATATATTGGTCCCCTGCGGTAGGTTTGCGGTATACTTTAGTTTGGAACCTGTTGTTGTGTCTGTATATGTTAATATCTAAAAAATTAATGCTGCCATTCTCTTCTAATTCTTTGGTGAATTTTAGGTTAGGGTGTATTCGATTTAACTGTTGGAAAACATAGTCAAATTGTTTGGTGTCAGTCAGTATACAGAAGCAAAGAATCATCAACAAACCTGTAGTACCTAGCCTGTCTACATTCAGAGTGCTTTAATATAGGAGTTTCAAAGTGGTTCATGACTATGTCTGTCAGTATCGGGGATAATGGATTGCACATACCTAATCCATTCTTCTGTATGTAGTATGTATCCTCAAACTAGAATACGTTATTAGATAGACAGAATTCCAATAATTTAATAATTTCCTGAACTTCGATTTCAGTGTTGTGTTGCTTCCTTAACAAAGTTTCCGTGCACTGAAGGGCTAAATCAATCGGAATTGATGTGTACATGTCAACTACATCTATGACGTCACAATCTGGTAACATTGTTTCTATACTCTGTCAAGTACTTTCAACGAGCAGTACAGCATTCACACCTTACTCTTCACCACATAACCTATCCTTTTAATTATTCCCAACGTTTGAGAATGCGAGCGCACCGACTTGCGAGTGCGAAATATATCACGATTTTAGTTATTTGTAAGTGTTTACTAAACGAGAGAATTAGCTGTAAACCAGCAGGTAAGAAAATGTCAGTTTTCTCTCCACGAGATTTGTTAGATGATTATATAAATTTACTTCATAGTTAATTCAACGTTATTCCCACTATTACAATCCCTACAAAAACTACGAAATCTGAGCTCCACATATACAATTTTCCCCGAGTCATATTTTTTTATAATTTTGCAACAACAATATTTAAGATGAAAAAGGAGTAACTAATGCCTTTAAAAATAATGAAAAACCAAAACAGCAGGGGGGAGCGAAAAAGTAAAACATTCCTAAAATTATGGAACAACTTACGTTGCAGTAACCTGGCTTCAATCCTTGCAGAATACCTTTTGGTAAATGAATAAAATATTATTGGTAAGACTGTTATTACGCTGCCTATTATGTATAATATGAACTGCGGTCCAGTAGCACGAACACAACGTAATGTTTGACTCCACTCAGTGCGAGTCGAATTCATCTGAAATAAAAAAGGAGAATTAAGGACTCTGAAAAAGTTTTAAAAAAAACTACATTACAATTAACTACATTACATATCTTTGAAGTATCTACAATAATATTACATGTTCTATTGTGGATCAGCACTGAGGAAGCAATATACATTTCAATCCTGCTCACTATCCATACTGATTAAGTTTTTCTGTCGTTTTTCTCACTCAAATAAGGCCAAATGACGAATGGTATCTTGAATTAGGGGCCTGCCTTAATATGTATCTATTAAAATTAAGTAATTTATGACCATCGCAATTCAATTTTAATATTCTACAGTTGCCATTAAATAACGACATAGTTTTAGTTTTTACCAATCAATCTTCTTCGCTGATTTTCCTTTTCTACTCCAGAGTAGTTGGTATTTCGCGGAAAAATGTTAGCTTGGAGTTTACAAGAACTACTTGAAAATACTAGACTGGAACTAAACACCGTGTCAGAATTCACACGGAATTTGTTTCTTTTTACGGTTTATCCACTCAAACACCGTACAGGCTTTCTTTGGCAAAGAATTTTGTAGGATCATTAGGTTTTGGAACATAGTGGACGACCCTACATTTAATGCCAATCAATACATCGAAATACTGAACATGGTAACTTCAATGCCCAAATCTTAAATATCTCGTTGAACATGTACACAATAAAAAAAAAAAAAACTACGAATACTAAAAACCTTATTTCCAATAATATTTTCGCGTAACCAGACGTACGCTTCATCGGTTGATTTAAAAAGTAAGCCAATATGGGTAAACGGAAGTTTAGGATTAAGCAGAATATATATAATATAATATAAATTCCTACTTACTTCTTTCTCCACATTCGCACGCAACTTTATATACACCACTCGGAACAGAATAATTTTTATGCTGAATGAAATTTTTCTTTAACGTATTGGGTGATGTTATTACAGAAATATATTGTTATCTTTATGAACATCTTCCTGCGATGGGTTGGTGCAAGGGCATATTTATCCAAGTTCTGTGTTCGTGTGGTCTCTTTTATGGAAGTTTTACTGCGATACAAAAACGTACCTTTTACAAGTCTATCATTTTGAATTGGTACATAGATACATACCAGGGGCGTCGTTAGGGAAGGGGGTGCGGATACATACATAGGCTTCGTTTTTTCTTCTAACTTTAATTTCTTATGTATAACACTTCGTCTGACAATGTGCGACGGTGCCTTAATAATTCTAATAAACTGTACAATGAATGGAAGACGGCATTATATTATGTTGCAGTTACTCCAATAACTAATATGCAATTTTAATGATTTTTTTTATTTAATTAATTTAAAAATTAATTTTGAGTTTTTATTTTGTTGAAAAGAGAGAAAAATAATTTAATAATTAATAATCAATGTTCCTAATGTTAAAAGCCAATTTATTATGCAAATAAGAAAATTTGAATTTCTGCTCCATAGATGGCAGCACCAAAGTAATGAAATGTTCGAAGAGACCAAACTTTTTATTTAATGGATTTTATTATTAATTTTGTGTTTAAAATGATTTACTAATTACTTAAATATAAACCTGAAAAGTTACTATATGTTAAAACAAATATTTATAGAATTATAACTCATTAAATATGTATAGTCACAACTGATTTAATCACCATATAATGTAAATACCAATGTAAGGTTTTCTGTAACTAGAATCTAATAATTTGATGTATTTAAGCATCATTGGTCCTGCTATTTGCAGCTTCTGGAGTCCGAATGCACCTAAATAAAAAGCATATTTTCTTCCTCCAAGAATTTTATTTCTCTTCATAATAGGTATATTAATTACTGAACAAGTGTGTAGCACGCCCGACACTGGGTGGAGTGGGGCACTACTCATAGCTTTAGGTATTCGCGTGTGATATTTCTTTATGTTTCACGAAAAGGCTCTACAAGACGTACAAATCCCTGATATGAAGACGGAAGCTTCAATTACTACTTACTACAAAAAACAAAACAGACTGTAACTCACTGTTCCAACAAACAAACACTTATCATGGTGCCATATGTCATTCACTCACTATAGCCACATGCTAAAATTAGTGTTAAATTTTTCACAACAGTAAAGTTATATACACAATAAACCCGGGAATCCGAGCACCTCCGAACGAAAATTGCTCGTGAAATTAAGTGTTCTGATCAAGGTGTATATATATATATATATATATAGATAGATAAGTAAAAGCACTAAGTAAACAACAGTGGCGATAAGGCTCACCTGCTCGGCTATATTTAACCCGATCCCCCTACTTGACTCTCACTCAAGGTCACTAACCTCACGTTTAAATTTCACCCCTGCCCTACAGAACTGGCTGACGCGCCACAATGCGCTTAAGGATGATCGGGTACATTTACTAGGTATTTTAAGCATTTTTTCGGATAATTGGAATTTTACGAAATCCGAACAGGACTCAGCCTCAATTAGTTCGAGTTCCTGGGGTTCTTCTGTGCTATAATAACACAAAAATAAAATAAGTTAGAAGAAGAAAAATTAATGTTAAATGACGTTATGGATTTACGGAGTTGATTTTAATCATGATTTCGCGTCTGTTTCATGAAATTCGCGATAGGTGGCCACCCTAGTTGGAAACCTTGCTTGTGTTGAAACATTTCTAGTTAAATGTAGAATTTTCTCCTATATTATTTAGCTTTTGGAAGGAATAAAGGAAAATCGGATTTTAAAAGGTATTTGGGTTTCTGTTCAGTGTAAAATGTTTACCAAACTTATTCTGATTCCTACTGAAGGAGACTTAGATTTTAATCTGGGAAAGCAACTAGTCGGACTTCATACTCCATTTAGCACATTGGACCAAAAACAAGCTTTCAGACCGAGCTGAAGAAGCATAAAGGTCTGAATTAATAAATAAAGCTGCACAAATAAATACTTTTTTTTTATCACAAGTTTTGAATGAAGTTATGGGGAAAAAGTATGAATACGAACTTCCACTGTGTTTTGAATCCACAGACTTTGAAGAAAACTTTCTATTAGGTTACTTTGTTGACAGCGGTATTTAAATCATTTAACAACAGAACATCGATTGGAAAAGAGATAAGACAAGGAGACTCAACAGCTCAAACCATTTTCTACGGGTCTGTAGGAATTGTTGAAAAAAATTATGCTGGGAAGAAGTTGGAATAAAAAGTAATGATGAATACCTTAAGCACACGATTCGTTGATGACATAATCCTGTTTGCTTTAAGTGCAACAGGCTCAGGCCGAGAATGGGGGGGAGGATTGTGGAAGGTAGACGGCCAGGGCCTATTTTGTAAGTACCATCCAGGCATTTGCCTGGCATGACTGAGGAAAACCTCAGTCAGGATGGTCGGCCTCTGGGATCGATCCCAGGACCTCCCGAAAGCTATGCCAACCTTCTACCACTGAGCCACGGCCGACGGTTATGTTGTACGGCTGTGAAACGTGAACATCGAATGTACAAACTACTAAAAGATTAAGAGTTACACAAACAGCAATGTCGAGATGTATGCTGATAATAACTAGAAGGAACAGGAAGAGAAACAAATTGATTCGATCCCAAACAAGCGTAGAAGATGTGATCTAGACTGCGAAGACGATGAAGTAGACATGGGCCGGATGCAGCTATAAGAATAGATGAAAGACGGACGACAAGTACCAAGCGGCCGTAGTTCAGTTAGTAGAGCGTTGACTTCGCATTCGGGAGGTTCTGAGTTCGAGCTCAGTGGTCGACTATTCTGACTGGGTTTTCTAGATGGTTTTCCTCAGTCACATCAACTAAATGCCGGGACGGTACCTTCAACTTAGACCCTGGCCGACTCCTTTCGCATTTTTCCTTACCCTATCCCGACCTGAGCCTTAGAGGCCTGAAGGCCATCCGACAAGTATTTTACATTGAATTCTCAAAGGAAAGGAACGACCTAGAAGTCGACCAAATGCAAAATAGACGAAATCAGGTGTTCTTTAGGAGCTTCATGGATAAAAAAGGTTGACCGAGACCTGTGAGAAACAAAGGGTAGAACTCTATTTTCATTCAACAGCCAGCACTGGATTAATATATGATGATATAGAAACATTGATGTAGACATGAACATAACGCGCTGTGTGGAAGTAGGTTTTCTAATTCTTTGACAAAATTACATAACAAAATAACAGTGGACGAATGCTACTTACACAATCCACAATATCCATGCAGAGATTTTCATCTCCTTCACACTGTTTCAAATAGTTATAAAATTCATTCAGCTGTTTGTAGTCATCACTGCACTCTATGCATGCCTCACTGAAATTATGAAGATGTTTGTCAGATGCATTCTTATCCTGGATGCATTGGTTAGTTATCTCATACAAGCGAAAAAATTCTTTTGTTGTGTTTCTCAGGTCTGGAGTAAGTGTTCCCTGTTCACTTTTGACAAAACAACCTGGAAATAAAAAAGAGAATATGAATAAAATCACAGCAGAATCCTACAAACGTAACACAAGAAGAAATTTTACAATTAGTTGCATTCATTGATATACTTCAGATAATACCCATATATATCGAATGTTAGTTTAGCTTAGGTTACCCGTTTGTATATATGCAACCAAAAGTTACGTCCCACACTCTCCCACAGCGAATTCCTGTAGTTCTGTCTAAAGTATTTACTCGAAAAGACTTAACACCTAATACTGCTTTGGCCGATTTTCTATCAGCTTTGAGATATGTCTGTCCTTTCTGTAGAGACGGGTCAGTTTCTCTGAACGTCTAGTTACCAGACACATGTGAACCTACTCTATCCGCTACATCTCTTTGTGAGTACTTTCCCAAAATTTATATTTTCCTGTATCAGTCATATTCCAAACAGTGGTGGATGCTTCCCATCTTTTGCTTAATGTCAGATTCAGAAAAATTTCCAAATCATCAAATACTACAATTGCAGTTGAAAGTAAAAAAGAATAATCACAAACAGCTCATATTATGCTTCTTGTAGAGCATTATTCAGAGACGTGGGTGCTCTTGTTTACCTTATCATAAAATTAAAATATCTAAGAGCACCCACGCTTTTATTTTCCGATTCATAAGATTAATTAATTTTATTATTTTTATCTTTTTAGTGCATCTTAATAAAGTGTATTTTTTAAAATCCTTTATAATTATTTTTTTCTGTATAACAGATGAATATTAAACGCCCTGCAAGATAGGCAACCCAAACTTCACACAATAGATGCAGCGTTGCGTGCATTTAAGGATAATTTCCAATTATTTTATTAATTACAATTAACTGGATTATTCTGTCGTATATCTAATGATTGAAAAATATTGTATTGTCATCGGAAGCAAGCAAGTTTACAAAATTTAAAAGAAATCGGATGATGGGAAGTGAGTTAAAAATTAATTATAAGATTTGTACCAGAGATGATTACAGAGCAAGTTAATATAAAGCGTATAATAATAATAATAATAATCTTGAATGAAGCAGAGATAAGACAGATATTTTCATTTTTCAACTCCAGTCCTGCAAATGGAGTATAATACATCAATAGTTTTAAGTTTTTAGAACACGAGACAACTCCTAACAGCATCGAATGTAGAAACTCATTTACTTACCATGTAAAGGAAAGCCGATTTTTAGCAAAATACATGACACTTCTTGAAATAAAACTTTCACTACACACACACACTTTCTCTGTTAGGAATTGGCAGTACCTATATTTACAACTATTGGATAATATGTGCAACACTGTTTGTCCAGTACAACACTGAATGTCTGTTGTTTTACGCAAATATCCAATACTACAATGTTAAGACTTTGTTCAGTTGGAACAAGAGTTTTAAATACCTCCACTGTGTCACTGACAGAAACCTGTGCGGCAAGATCTTGTTCAACATAGGGTAACATCAGATACTTTAACCGCATATCTGATGTTGTGGATCGCAATTTAGATTTTTTTTTTAAAAAACGCTTTATATTAACTTGCTCTGTAATCATCTCTGGTACAAATCTTGTAATTGATTTTTAACTCATTTCCCATCATCCGATTTCTTTGAAATTTTGTAAACTTGCTAGCTTCCGATAACAATACAATATTCAATCATTAGATATACGACAAAATAATCGTTAAGGGGGATACTAGTTCAAAAATTCCACGTAACACTTCAGAAGGTGCATGAAAATTATAATTTTGAATTTATTTATGGTATTTAGGCATCTCACGCTCAGACAGATGATAATTACAAACGTTACTAACTATAAACATTATCACATCGTTATTTTTACCACAATTAACACAGAGATTGTGGTTTTGTCACAGATAAATGCTCTTCTTGAACTTCTTCCTTTATAACAACTTGTTAAAAATGTGCATACAGATACAAGCTAGCTATCAAACAATGTGGATGAACAACAATCAAGGGTCGATCTGGGACTTCTTCCTTGTACACTATTATTATTACAAAAAATTCGCATGCCAGATTTGTTTAACACAGCCAAAACGAAACAATGTTCAGAATGAGCCTAAGTAAAGACAGAAATGATATTATTCAATATTTTCTTTTTGTTTGTTTCGTTTTTATTATTTCCCCAAGAAATTGAATTAACGACTACTTGAGTAATACAATCCTCATCCTACTGCTTCAAATAATTCAATATAATAACAAATTTGTACTTACTGTCACACATTCCTTTATTCCATAAATCTGTGGCATACTGAAACACACCATTTACTATTTCAAGACGATCTCTGTTTGTCAGTTCATCTTTACAAGGATAAGTGTCATTAGTTGGCTGAAAAGTAAACAAGTATGCTTTATCATTCGATACGGTTGGTGGCACTACCTAACACTTTATTAGTTTCGACTTGTAAAAACTTTATTTTTATATGGGCCACTCAAGTAACTTTGTTATTAGTTTCTAACATGATTCGCATGACTTCTACTGAATTCTATTTTTCATTATATATGGTGTAGTAAAAAGTAATCCATTATTTTTGCATGACATTGAAGGCTTGACTTACCATAGTTAGAATGATCCGATTTAGGTCACATATGCGCCGTTTTGTTCGATAACGTGTTGCCATTTGGAAGGTAATATCATGATGCCTCTCTCATAGAAGCCCTTGTCCCTATTGGCAAAAAAATTGAGACAGTCGATTTTCACAAGCCTCTCTTGAAGCGAATTTTTCACCAGCAAACGTGTTCGCCATGGACAGGAACAGATGGTAATCACTCGGTGCCAGGTCCGGACTATCCCAACCAAGCTCCCGGAGTTTCTGGCGAGTCACTATCGATGTGTGTGGCCTGGCGTTGTCCTGGTGGAACACAATGCCTCTCCTATTGGCCAAAGCTGGGCGCTTCTGGGCGATTGCTGCCTTCAGACGGTCCAATTGTTGATAGTATAGTTCCGAGTTAAGGGTTTGGCCGTAGGGGAGCAGCTCATAGTAGATAATTCCCTGCCAATCCCACCAAACACACAGCAAAACCTTCCTGGCTTGGGCACCGTTTGCGCCGACGCACCGCGCTTCGACCACGACCGTTTTCGCGTGACGTTGTCGTAAGTGATCCACTTTTCATCACCAGTCACCAACCGCTTCAGAAATGGGTCGCTTTTGTTGCGATTCAGCAGCGATTCGCAGATGGAAATTCGGTCCATGAGGTTTTTTCGTGTGGCACCCATACATCAAGCTTCTATTTGTATCCAGCCTTATGCAAATGGTTCCACACGGTTTTTTGTGCAATGTTTTGCTCTTGGGCAATCGAAACAGTGCTTACATGACGGTCGGACGCGACAATGTCCATAATTTTATCGACATTTTCGACACTTGGCCTTCCAGTGCGTGGTACATCTTTGACGTCAAAATTACCGGCACGGAATCGACGAAACCAAAATTGCGCGTGATTGGCTGTTGCAGTATCAGGACCATAAACACTATTCACATTTGCAGCCGCCTGGCTTGCGTTTTCGCCTTTATCGAAGAAAAACTGTCAAATATAGCGTATTTTGTCTTTGCTAGTGTCCATTTTGACGCGCGCTCACACAACACTGAGTCAACTCATCACAACTATCTGAACAGTGTTTGTAGTACGCAATCTCATCGTTTGAACGCCATCTCGTTGAACCCGATCGGACTTATACAACGCGAGCTACAGATCACTGAAGCCATCTATTGGCAAAATAATGGATTACTTTTTACTACACCAGATATATACGAAAGTACATAATTTGAAAAGCTGACAAAATGCACAACTTACTTCACCATCATACATAAATCTAAAGAACAGTCGAAAAGATTACAAAAATCGTGCGAATTCTATTTAATAATTGACGCAAGAGATGTTCGACACAGATCAGAACATCTCAAATCAATTATATCAAATTTTCATTTAATCAACCGCTTATTGTTTCAACAAAATACTAAATACAGAGATTAATATGTACGTCTGTAGCGTGACAGAATGACCATTGCCAGATTTGGCTATCTTGCCTATAAACAAATTCCCATCACAAGATTCGGGTCACGCTCTACGTGGAAGATTCGCCCAAACTGGAACGAGGCTTAATCAACATAGACTTCCACAACCCCTGTGGCAGGGCTAAGACAAGGCATGCAGGTTACCACAGGGCGCCTCCAGCGAGCGGGCGTAAGCCACTTCCATACTTCATCACTCATCCTACCTCCCTCCCATACCTGTACCTCAACGCAGAAAGGTTCACTGGGGTCCAGCCATCCACACCTCCCACAAACAGTGTCCCCGCCTATATCCCCACTGACTTCAAATGATGCCATAACCAGCTCTGCAAATACAGGAGTACTCTGCTCCTGTCTCAAAGTCTAACAGCAAGTCACCTGACCTTACTAAATTAATATATTTATTCACTCAACATCGAAGCGGTTACACAGAAATCACTAGGCTGGCATACATCTACATGATTAAATATTAACGAAGTCACACATATGCACACTCATTGGGGTGACAGGAGGAACACAAAATTTCATAAAGTTGTAGGTGGCTATCCTCCAGGGAACTTAACCACTAGGTTCGGGAATGGAATTTCATAGCAGCATCAAAAGAATCGAAGAGCTGAACTCAACATCGACGGCTAGGTACACGTACATTCAATCACAGGATCACAACGCAGAGGAACCGGTGACACTAAACGTAAATACTTCATCATACTGAACCCAAACTAAGCAACTGGGCCAGCATCCTAGAAGGCACCACGGCACTGAACAATAGTAGCTGATACGCAATATCATTGGGTTCATTTCGGGTAAACACTCAAAAAGCACTGCTGCCTTCCAGTACTGAAGCTAAAGACCGTCAAGTTGAGATTTCCGCTTTACACACCAAGTCCGTTCTACATAGGTGGGCTTCCATTAAATGAATAAATAGATGAGTGTAATTGCATAGTTGCACAAAATAGAAGAGAAAAAAAATATAGGAAATAATAACCATCGAACCTATTCTAATTAAGTTACGTACAAGGGACAATTTACATCCGTACCACTGTATGTAATATAGGTCGATGAGAAAAATAAAGTGTAAACAAAGCTCACTATCGCTTCAAGCAAAAATCTCACCTTGATTAGATCATACTACTGTATTAGGAAGAGACCTACGTTGGATTGCAACCCGCAAGTAATTAGCATGTAATAGCTTTACTATTACACAAGAATTTCAACCAACTTAAATAACAGTATAATTTCTATAGCCCATTCGTTATTCTCAAGAAATTAAACATGTTCTTGAATTTAATTGTTATTATTTTATTATAAACTTTCCTGTCAAAAATTCACATTACCTTAACATTGTTAAGAAAATCTTGCTGACACCTTCTCAATACAGCAGACAGCTGTTTTCCTCAACTAACATCGAACATTTTACAGCGTGCCAACTATATTAAATTGTATCCATAGTTAAATTAATCGAAGTTTATCACATCAAAATTTTGGAAAAGAAAATTTTTAACCAGAGTGAAGTTAGTTATTAAATTATAGAATATATTGATAATATCACAGTAATTACACAAGTGCGATCTGTACAGACAAAATAAAATGCCCCTATTTTTCACTCGTACAGAATTTTGGGTAAAAAAAAAATACCAAAAGTAAAGTTCATGCGAGTGAAAAATAGGCTCATTGGTACCCTCAAACAGTGCAAACACATAACACATAACAGTTATTGTTCAGTTCAGAATTTAGAACATTGGGCCTGAAGATAGAAATTATTTATTTAAGATTTTACTAGATCGAAATGTAGTTTGTAACTTAATGAACACATAAACACACACACACAAGTATCGACTGTCGATTCCTTCACCCCTTCCATTTTTGAATCAAAAATAATTCCAGAAAGTAGGTTGAGAGGGGATGAAGGATCGAGATTTTACACTTTTACATTTTTACATCGCCGAGAATATGTAGATAGTATCACATTTTTGCCCTTTTAACATCCTAAAGTTCATAATGTTTGTTTAATAAGGGCAGAATTCAATTCTGAGATCATGCATGATGTACAGGATTTTGGTGCTTAACTCAAAATATTAAATATTCAAAATTTCAATGTTACCAAACCTAAATTTCGCCTAGAATGCTCGTGCTCAAGTACCGACGGAGGAGGAGAAGGTAAAGAAAATTAAGCTATCATGTTGAAAGTTCTTCCTCCACACAAAACCAAAAGGTTGAAAAGAGTTAAAAGTTCAAGTCGACGTGAATTTAAATCGTATCACTCGGAAATTCCACTAATAATCCCCAATAGAAATTTAGTTTATAAAAATTTTAAAGATGGCTACCCTCTGTAGCACGAAGCACGCGGCGACATTTCACTGATGATCAAAATTGTCCAACACGTGAATTTATCCCATTATTCTTTTGACTTTAAATAAACTGGAACTAACTTACCATGTCCAGAATCACATCTGATGATCTCGTTGGTTAATTTATTTGATACATTTTTCAATCAGCGATGCAATACATTTTAGGAAGATGTAATCTTTATCTTCTTGGGTCGGGTACAAACACACATGACGTCACGCGCACGCAGCACGGAAAGAACAGTCTCGAACCAAACTCACACGAGACGAAAAAAACGAAATATAAAGTGAATATCGGGATGTAGAGCGGAAATCCAGAGTCCCAAAAATAGCGAAACGCAAAACAATTAAAATAAATTCCTTAAAATAATAATGAAAATATTATTACTAAAAATAAGCATAAAAACTTACATACTAGACACACCAAAATAAGTACTCTCGTTACTACAGGGGGTGACGTAGGGGAGACCCGGCCATGCATTGACCACTATTAAATACCTAAATTTAATTACAAAGAATAAATTTCAAGAAGAAAAAATAAATAATAAAAAACACTAAAATATAATTTGATACATAGAGACAGTATCATAGAGACCTCTGAGTTGCTCTAAAGCTAGCGGCTTGGTTTTCTTCAACAGCCAACAGATGGCAGTAGTGATGTTCAAGAATTGACACATCACACGTCTTTGTTCTATAAATTGTAAAAACTTATTACAGATCAATAGCATATCCACTCCAAAGTTAAAAAAAAAACTTTATGAACAGGGAAATAAAAAATCGGAACTAGACAGGGTTGAAAAGGAGTAAAGCTAATGTTCTTTATACAATTCAAGACGTACGCAACCAAAATCCTTACTGGCCCCTATGGTCACTAACACGAAAGCATATTTACTGACATTCAATAGTTACCCCAGGTTGGCAGAGTGGCTCGCACGTTCACTTTATGTGCGTGTAGTCACGGGTTCAAGTCGCGTGGGGATCCGTTGAAAGAAGTGGTTCGGAGTCCACTTACCAAGCTCTAGGCTTCGTCCTTAGAAGCTAGTTTAGAACAAAAATAAAAACTCATTCACATGAACTAAAGTACAGATCTGGAACAAAAACAAATTTTACGTGTTAGTGCTAGAGAGCTCTTATTTTAAAGCTCTTGTCACAAGTTTTCGTTTGATATTTCACTTGATAGAATTGCACAAAATTTTGTTTCCCGAAAATTTCAAATTTGATTTTCTCAAAATTGGACACCATTTTTTTTTTTAAAAAATCTTATATGTTGGTTATACTTCCTTTCAGCTACCATGAAAATTATAATTTGGGATAATAATGGGATAGCGAGATAAAAAAATATTTTCTTTGTGTGCCTGAGGAAGAAAGGCACTTATGTACGTATTAAGAATTTATATTTTATTTATGGCCTAATACCGTTAAGCATGTATGGCTCCGAGCGGTATATGGTAGGGAAAAGGATGCAAAAAGAAGTCGGCCAGAGCTTATGTTCAGGGTACCCGACATTTGCCTGATGTCACTGAGGAAAAACCATTGGTCTGCATTAAGAATATTTTATTACGAACCAGTATATAATAGGAATAAGCAAATGAATTCGGTTCCTGATAGCACTGAAACTAGGAAATCAAATCTTGTAATTCGGACCCGGATTCGTATCTTGGAATGAGGACCCAGATACTTAGAACCAAGAATTCGGATCGTCAAATGGGATGCCGTATCTGAATCTTATATCCTGTTCCAAGATTCGGATCTAGATACCCGGTTCTAAGATTCTCATCCGGGCATCCGATTCGACGATCCGGATTCTCAGTTTCAGTTTAGAATATTCAAATCCAGGCCCCGATTCCAAGATCCAGGTACCCAGTTCCATTGTTATCAGAAACCGAATCTGGACACATTTGCAATCAACCAGAAATATACATTTATTGTTTATGGAAAATTTACAACATTGCTTTACTTTGGGTATACTTTGTCTTACACAGAGTGTTGCAAAAGTGATTCCTGACATGAAAATAATAAGAAGAAAAAGTACAGACCATCGAGAGTGCACAAATGCTTCGTTTCGGAGCTATAGTCCGTCGAAAGTGTGGGAAAAAGAACTTTAGAGCTTGATATTTCCTATACTAAGAGAAGAGAGGCGGGTGGTACTCTCAAAGGTTTGAGATCTGCTTTATCGCAAAATGTAAATGCCAAAATTATGTCATGGAAGCGTAAGGGATTCCCAAAGAAAAAATGGAATTCCCAGAAAATCTCTGGAGTAAAGATGGGTCGAAGTAAGCTTGAATGAGACCACTTTCCACCAGAATTTGGATTAATGTTTGGTGTTTTAATCAGTAAAAGGGACTGGCATTGCCCGGTTAGATGGCGGTGATTACGTCTATCGTTTGTACTAATACGGAAAGAAGTCCCATTCATATTAAATTCTACCCACTATTTACTCCGGAAAATGTCTGGAAATTTCCACTGGAGAATCCCTTGCGTAATTTTGGAATACTGGTATACTTTTGCTCCTTTTTTTTTTTTTTTAATAAGGCAGGTTTGAAGTCTTTGAGGATACTATGCCGACTCAATTCTACTGTTAATGGTATTGGAAATATCAAACTCTACAGTTAATTTTCCCACACTTTCGGCAGCCTGTAGCACCAAAAGGAGTATTTGGGGACCCTCGATGGTCTATGCTTTTTTATTTTTATGCCATTAATCCCGCGGGGCGTTTTTGTCCGCGTTAATTTGCAACATCCTGTAAACTAGTTCGTAATAAACTATTCATAAAGTGGACCCAGGATTTTTCCCCAGTCAAACCGGCACATATCGGGATGGTACTCTGAACTTAGGCTCTGGCCGGCATCTTCTTGCATCCTTTCTCCTATCCTATACCAACCTGAGCCACAGATACCTAAAGCTAAAGTCCATAAATAAAATTCAAATTCTCAATGAATAAGAATTTGACTAGAAGGGTCTTTTCCTCCCCAGGGATACGAAGCATATTTTTTATTTCATGATTCCATTAACGTCCCAAATTATAATTTTTATGGTAACTGCAAGGAGGTATGTCCGATTTTGAGAAAATCTAATTTGGAAATTTCGTGATAATTTTCGAGAAACAAAATTTTGTGCAATTCTATCAAGTGATATACCAAACGAAATATTGTTACAAGAATTCCGAAATAAGCCCTTTCTGAGCTCTCTATCGCTAACCGCTGATGAGTAGTACGTAATTTTGTAAATTAAAAACACGTAAACTTTCATTGTTTTTGAACGCGAATAGAACAAAAACCACTGCGTCACAAAATCTAAGAAAGCTAATTTTTTACATACTTCGTGGGTACAAGCAATAAACCAAAAATCACACAAATCTGAGATGGTGAGGTACAGAAGGTGTTTTGAATTGACGTTGAATGACCCGAATGCTACGAAAGAAGTAAAATAAAATGTTCATTAATATGTGGCATGGGAACTTACCAGTACAATGTTTTCATGGGCTGATATCACACTTAGGTATTGTTCGACGCATTCCTGACAGAAATGGATAGGACGAGCGTGACTGACAGCACAGTAAGTATAATTAGATGCAGCTGAAGCAAACGCATTCAACAGCGTTTCACATTTTTCATGGTATGCAGCAAACCTAAAGAATAAAAAAAAAAAAAAATACTCTTTAAAAGAATGTTTTAGCCTATAGTTAAAACTTCTCTGAATCACTAATAGTCCTATCATAAATGATTCGGACTGTAGCCCCTAGCTAATTCCTACAATATCATTTTGAACTATTCCAAGTACAAGGGTATTTTCGAAACATGCAAAATCTATCTTACATTCCCGAAAACTGTGTTGTTATAGTCTTTTGTCACCAGAAAATGGTACTAGCACTACGGAGAATTTTGTTTTTTTAAGACATAAATGACATCAAAGGTGACGACAGTAGGAATGCACGTTGCTTGTTTACTACACTGGTTTTGGTTCAGAACTCCGAGTTTTCTGTAATTGGGTAAGTAAAGGAAGGCGTGTTATGTAAGAGGTGCACTGCGATTTTTGTCTAAAGTGCGTTTATTTGCTTTAAATAAGGAAGGTCTCTTACCTTGTTTCAAGTTCAACAAGTTCGGGCGTTACAAGCAACAGAGGACATATGAAAACCGATCGCAGCTCCTGTCGGGGCAGTAATCCACTCTACGGTACCTGGTTGTATCAACTGTGTGAAATTTTAAAAATGATTGTATAAATAAAAAACAATCTAGCCTGGCTTTTCTATCCTAACCTACTATAGCTTCGTTTATGAAAAATGTAAAAAAAAAAAAGTGCAAGGAAGTGTGTGTACGGCTAAATCTATGTACATGGCACAAAATGCATATAGTGCAAAAGTACTAGAATGGAATATTGTAGCCGTGATGCGCACATAGATTTAGCTTTCGGAAGTGAAATAGACACGAATAGTGGAAATCTGAACAAAGAATGTCAAATGATTGTCTGGTTACGTAAAACTATAACTGCACGCTGAAAACCATTCATTGAAATTTCTTTAAAGAAATTAAAAAAAAAAAAAAAAAACATGAAACCGCATACTTACTCAGTAACAACATGTGAATTTCCTTTATCTGACAACACGCCACAAATATACAAAATTATAATCCAAAATATTGAACTCGTAAATGTCACTCCAGTACATCTGATCATTTCGTTAACCAAAATTGTTTCTATCTTCTCACCCGTAAATTTTCCCTTAATTTTGACACAATACCGATTTTTTTACTGAAGAACAAAAATCTACTAGGCCTATAATTGAATATGCGTGGAAAAGATCAGTACCAATAAAGATATCACAATCACAAGGCAATATATAACATAACAATAAATAGATAACATAATCCATACATCAGCTGATCGTAAGTAACGCAACGCCTCGCTATGCGTGTTTTCTTTGTTCTTCACTTAATTCTTACTTCTTTTTTTTCTAAAATTTGTGTGATTACTGTTTACTGACGAGCATGGTGACGAGTATTGCTGAAGGAAACACACGAGATCCTCTTGACGGATGGTACAATTAACCTGTAAATTATGTAATACCGTAAACAAATTACTTATATCATTAATTGATTTTGAGTATGATCAATCAATTATTACCATATTTTTTTATGTCCCGATAGCTGGAACAAATAAGTTATTTGGTCTTATTCCTCAGCAAACGAAAGAATAGCTAAATTCTTGTTTTTACCAAAGAAACCTGACTAACAAATAACGTTGAATTTGGCTTCTTTACACCATTGAACATTACTATTATTAAACCCCAACACGAACAAGTTATAACACAATTACCACACATAAACATTTCATCAATGTTAATGGCTGTTCTTACTCAAGTCACCATCACCAATCACGACTGATGAATGAAAGCAAAAACAAGCCATAAATAATGGCGACAAGTTTAGAAAAGTTTAGAAGGTTATAGCAAAATTTAGGAATGGTTGTGATGGATGAAGAACTAAGAGAGCAAAATCCTGAAGATCTACAGAGGAAACTGTATTTTCTACTGGATCAGCTACAGAAAATGGCAGAGGAGCTTCCACCGTAGGTTCAACATTTTTGTATCTTAAGTTTGTGGTAGGCCTGCTCATTTCGTTAAATTTTAATAAACATTTTGTTATGTTTTTAAAACCCACGCACATCCCAGCCTCAGCCGGGATTCGAAACTGAAACCTTTCAGAAGCATCAGGCATTACGAGTTACGACCACCGAAATCGACCATGCGGCGTGTAGGTAACTTGTCTCCCTTTAGGCAGTAGTGACACCAGCGTGCAGATAGTGCAACTGGGCGTCAGTCAGAATTTAATGCTATAATGTTGAAACTTGCAACGTTTGTTCCTTTCCCCGCCCTTACCTCACAACTTAAGGCGGTACTACGACAAACGCGTTTTCCCGGTATTTCTTCACTATCTGCACTCCAACACCCATAACGTGAAGATCACCCTACGCATTGCTTTTTCCACTTGGAATCTTCGCAAACGATCTCTCTTATGCCGCAGTATTTACACATTTTGAAATTCTAGACACTTCAATCACATAGGGCTACGTTAGGTTAGATTGTTTTTTAAACTTAGGCATTTTGAAATTCACATTTCACTGACACAGGGTTTAGTTTGGTTCCGTGGCATAGGTTAAATGAGGTGAGGTTTGGTTAGAAACGTTAGTTATCTAAGTAAGTTAGAAAAGTTAGGTTATGTTAGGAAAGTGATGTCATATTATTTTATATATATGTAAACGGTTACAAATAGGGTAGAAAAAACCGGTTAAATATTTCTTCATTTATGTCTTACCTCTTATTGACACGTAGTCTCCGCAAATATTAAAAAATCACATCACTAAAATTACGGATCTGGTCGTAAAAGCACGTAACACGCGCATGTATGAAAAGCCGGCCTAACAAGTGTTTCTGGTGTGTAATGAATGATTATTTTTTTGGCCAATTCTTTCGTACTACCTGCCGACAGTAAAACTTACCGCCAATTAAGAGAAAAGAGGGAATTCTGATCTAAAAGCAGTGTTGCCAACACATATAACGTGATTTCATATCGTCGGCACCTTTGATTTAAAAAAAAAAGACAAAAGATCTTTGATGTCAGTTCAACTTTAAGTAATTATTTCTTGAAATCTACTTCATTCCCTCTACATAATTTTACCCATTCCCCAATGAAAAATTATTATCCATTCTACCTGTAATTCTTCTATTTTCTGACGCCCAGTCGCACTATCTGTACCGCTTTAAGATAAATTTGAGTAAACTTTAAACGTGGTCAGCCAAATTTTTAACACTTGAGAAATGTAGTGTTCGGAAATTTTTGAGTGAACACCAACAAGATTGAGTAATAAAAGTTAATGAAATGCGTATCAGTACGCAAAGAAACCGTGTAAACTACAATGAGTGGGAAAAGTGGCTTCATACTTGACGTGTTTACAAGTCTCGAAACTTTTCTCGCGTCGTTAAAATGGAAAACATTCGAGTGAAAACTGCACCGACATAAATTAATGCAGAGAACGAGAAGGTGGATTTCTTTAGGGTGGGTTTTATTGTTCCGTTATTCATGCGTACAGCGCTAGTTCCGCCAGTCAGATAATTTCTTCGGCAAAATTTACCTCTGCTACTTTTACAGTACTAATGGCAGCAGCAGCACTGTTACGTCATTCTTTAACGTTCAAACCCCTGTCTGGAAATGTGGTTTAGTAGTCCCAATCATCTCCCCTTTACGTAGTATTAAGATTTTTTGTGTACAAGCGTGCAGATTTGTATAAATACTATTTCGGGTGTTGTCAGGTTTTGCTGGCAACAGCATAGACTAAATAATAATATAGATTTATACCGCCTACCTGTTTTCATCTGTGGTAATATTTATGGATGTTTGTATATATAAAGTTTTGGCTGAGCGCAGTAGTCTTGTGGTTTGAGGCATTAGGCTAGCGTCTCCAAAGTTCTGAGTTCAAATCTGGCTGGGACATGGATGGTTGTGGATTTTAAAACTTAATAGAATCAAGACGGGCCGAAGTCATCAGTTAAAATTGCTCCAATATATAAAGTTTTTATATATGGGAGCTGCATGATGAGGGTAATATATTTTGACCGTTGGTATCAAGGGGTAATAACATCTTGAAAAAGGTTATTGGCTGTGAAGTTACTCTGCTTTAAATTCCCCCAATAATTTTAAGTGTATCAAAAATCAATGTTCATAATTTTCGAATAAATAATTGTGCAACAACAGACAAAAATATAATTCTATTCCTTCAACAATACGAAGTATTTTTGCATTATATTTTGGTAATATATCACACGAAGGCCAAAGACCCTGTTTGAAATCGTCTCCGGACCGTTGGGGCGTACTTTTGTGTGGAGTCCGCTTTCACTCGTCATAGATGCGACAGAAAGTGGGAAAAGAAAAGAACCCCTTTTGCCTATTTTCTCCTAACTGGGTCCCGTTCGCTCCTGTATGTCATGAATTTCATACACTTTCTGAATTTTATATTTCTTTATTACTTTACTGAATTTGATTCGATTAGACTTAGTAGCTGATTTTTGCGAATATTTAAATAGCAAAATTTAAGTTAGTCGAAATTTTTTACATTTGAGAAGCCAATATGACGTCACCAGGAAACTTATGATTTCAGAAATTGAGTTCAAGGAATTTTGATCTCGCCCTATTTTGACTAGTAAATCCTTCTTCCTGGTGGGAATTAAGAGGAACTCATTGTGTCTGTGTACATCGTGCTATATGTAAGGCATGTACTATCAAAATCCGTTTGATCGAATGATACCTTGTAATTCTAATTTAGATCTAAAAATAATTACGCGTCTCGAAAAAAAAAAAAATAGTTTTTTATCTTCTGTAAAATTTGCCAAAGTGAATGTAACAGGGTTTTGATACTACATGCCTCACACAAAAGTGAGTGAATGTTTGTTTCTTTGTTCTGCAAAGGTTCTTAGGTCGTTCAACATATCCCCAACAAACTGTGCATGAATACTCCTTGACACCCTACAAATACGACTATGGGTATTCTCAGGCCTAACCACACTTGTTGTCAGTGTTGCCACCCTAGTGCAAAATTTAATGTTTTGCAAAAGCATTCTATTCCATTCAATGTATCAGCACTAAACTTATAATGATTATTCCTTGACACCCTAGAAAATCGACTGTGAATCTCAGTTGCCATATTATTATAAAATTCAGTTTTCGCAAAGACACCACAGGTTTACGTACATTATGTACCACGTTTGGTAAGAATACTCATCGATATTCGACAAACACGGCTGTGGTATTCCGCACACCTCAAATTCCCCAATAGTCAGTGTAGACAACTTACCGTATATTTTCAAATATAAGGCGCATCCCAAAATGAGAGGTGCGAAAATTGAAAAAAAAAAAAAAAAAAAGTAAATATCCGAATATAAGGCGCACCGAAATATCGATAGAAATTGAAATTAACGTATTTTATTATATTTTGTCAGTGTACACTACTAGGTTTAATTTATTTCACTGTTTGTAGAAAGTTGCATTATTGATACTCTATTTTCTTCTATCTATCTTATTTTCCTGAGACCTCGGAGTACCGAGCGGTTAGCGCACCAGCTTTCTGTGCGCGTGGTCGCGGATTATATTTTCGCCGAGGTCTATTGAACGGAGTGGTTCGGAATCCACTGTACTAAAACTCGTCCCGTCCGTTAAGAAGCTCACCATCTCGTTTAGGACATTAATAACAATTCACTCACTCTTATTTTCATGGGCGCTGATCTACGAAGTGTAGCATGCATTGTTGGAAGTCATGCCGAGAGTGGAACTTATTAAATATTGACTTTCAAGTTTGTTATTTAATGGCAATTGAAGAAACCTAGTATAGTGAGAAGTATCCGGTACAAGTGAATATAGTAATATGGTGTATATCAGTATGCTAATTTTGAGAATTTTCACATTTTATGCGAATATAAGACGCACCCTGATTTCGAGCAGCCAAAAAACGGAAAAAAGATGTGCCTTATATTTGGAAATCTACGATATTTATCATGAATGACCCGTGCCGACCAGGTAGTCGTGTAGTCTAAGACGTTAGGCCATCGTCTCTAAGGTTGCGGTTTTAAGTCCCGCCTGGGGCATGGACCTTTGTGGATTTTAACCAAGGTTTGAAAAAAATCTAGCCCACATGGGCCCAGGCGAGTTTGTAGAAACAAAATACGAGTTCATGTAAATGTAAAGCTGTATACATACCTCAGTAGCTCAGTAGGTAACGTTATGTCACTATAGTGAAATCGGGAGGCTTGGAGCGATCTGTTCTTTGTGGGGGTGACCTAACTTGGTCAGTGCACTAGATTCAAACCGCGGTGTGGTTCGGAGCCTAAGGTAATATGTAAGTCCCGGCTTTCCGCCGTTCACAGTTGAGACTGAGGAAAACGAGGGAGAATCCCATTGGGGAAGGTCCACCTGATCAGGG
Source organism: Lepisma saccharinum (assembly GCA_022664845.1). Lineage (NCBI taxonomy): Eukaryota > Metazoa > Arthropoda > Insecta > Zygentoma > Lepismatidae > Lepisma > Lepisma saccharinum. The sequence continues at coordinate 79,293 of JAGDQP010000518.1, read as the reverse complement.
TCTGAATTGCCGCTCAACCTTGCAGTCCCACTTGGCCGTCCGGTACACAAACCACCAGACAACAAAACACGGGATAACCAGAGTCCTGTTCATTATTTTATTTTTTTATCCTTATTAGCGCCTCCGCATGAACATTAGTAAATAGGGGAAAATGTACAGTTTGTCCTGTCTGTCGTTCACCAGATGTCAGCAACTACAAGTCAGTTAGAGGTAACTGACATGTTCTTTTAATTTGCTTCATTTTCTCCAGTGCGCGTATGTATTTTCGTATGGTATATGTCTGGCTCCACCCCTACCCTGCTATGTCTCAGTAACTACAAGTCAGACAGAGATAAGCCATATACAGTTGGATTACTCATGGTTTGGAAGGGTAGAGAAACTATGATTTTGACTGTAGGTCCATTTTTTGGATAGCTCTTAAAGAACATTTGATTTTATACGGGGACCTTTGGTTTTGTCTACAATAAAACCATTACTTATCTTGTTCTTTTGTGATTTCTTGATTAGCTCTGTGCTTCTGTGAATAGAAAGTGCTGTGTCAGGATGGTATCTGTTTAAAATGTATATTATTACTGATATTTGTAGAATCTAGTAATTTTGCATGGAATTTGATATTACAAAGACGAAGTTTATATTCTAGTAGTGACTGAGCTCAAATGCTTCCTTGTATTTCAATATAGCAGAGGTAAAATGTTCTATATTTTAGATAGTCGTGATCTGCATTCTAACAATCTAAACTACAAGTTTTCATTATTATTATTATGTGCTGCTGTGACGTTCCCACATTACAAAAATCATTTAAAAACAAAAGTTAACGAAAATGCCCACTTTGGAAAACCGTGATTTTAACAAGCATTGCACTCGTATAATTGTGACGAACTGAAGTCAAGTGTTACTAAAATGCGAAGTTTTCTTTCCTTTTTTTCATAGTGAGTGGCCCGTGATGGGGCTTTGCATTTGTACTCATAATTATTTAATTAAAACGGGGCTGTCCTAGTGTGGTAAGTGTAAAATCAGTCTTATACTAAGCGGTAATTCCTGGGCCTTTGAATACATGTATATGCCTCGGGTATGTACTTCTTAAGAGTTCTAAATTTCCTTTGTGTAACATCTAGAGACTATAACAAACGAGGACATCATGGTTTAAAAGTAATCGAATTTATTTTCATCTATCTCCTCCAATTTGCAGAATATAACAGCGTGCTTATCTTTTCCTCTGTGAAGCATAATGTTGTTAGTTAAGAACAACTCAGAGAAATTTTGGGTGGCATTTAAAATTGCTTAATTGTTATCTTAAACTTAATTTACCCTGAAAAAATATATAAACATCAATTTTTAGTAATTTGCATTGAAATCTGTACTAAATTATTTGGTATGAAATTTTGTATGCTAGAACTGATTATAGTGTTTTCTATTACAGCGAATACCAACAACGTGTTCCAAATGAGCTACTTACAGGATTAGCCAACTGTCTACTGAATGATACAATATTTGAAATCGTGAAGGGTCTAATGGAAATACAACACATGACGGAGAAACAACTGTTCCAACATAGACTACAAATCATTAATAGGCAGAAAAGTGAGCATTTAGCATTGAAGGCTAGATGTGGGTATAAAGCAGTTTTTTGTTACATGCTGTCTCGACAGAGTAATAATTAAATGATTTGTGTATTTCTCGCTTTCCTGTAAATAGATACGGTACGAATTCATAGCGCTTACCTTGCGAACTATTGATGACCTTATTGTTGGTGAGATTAAAATTCCAAACTGTCGGATTCGCTTCGACTGCATTCTCACGGAATAATGAAAAAGAAGAATGGGGACAAAATGTAATTTACTCTGCTTATTTTGCAGCATCGTTGACGTAGTTTTTCCTGATATGAAGTGGAACGTCTGGTAGTGTTTTTTGTAAGTTTACCAAGTAAAATGTGAATTTTGTGATTTGTGTATATATTTGTGTGACTAAATCTAAATTGTCCAAACGTCTTAAAGAACCGTTGTCCTGTGGCGTTGCGGGTAGTAAGGGCGAACTCGGAATTTAACTCCATGTTCGCCATTACTGTCCTTAATTCTTCATATTAGGGAGGCTAAAAACAATAAAAGGAATTATGACCACTCAAAACGTTTGTAGAATCTGAACATATGCCTGCTGAATCACATATTATATGCATAAGGCAACAAATAAAACAGAAAGAACAACTTTCAAATTAAGGTATTTTGTTTTTACAAGACGATCGAAATTAAATTTGGACATAGTTTGGATTTGATCAAGATTGGATTTCAGTCTTCTAAAACCTGAATCTGAGAAGAAATTCAAAATATTGCCAAAGTAACGGTAGTCTTGCTTTTCCACAAACTGGCAACACTGGTTCCGCCCTAGTAGACGTTCCATTTCGTGGCAGAAAGAACAACATGGACCATGCTGGAAAATAGTTTGTTTTTTTTTTTTTTTTTTTTTTTCAGAGAGGATGCACGTCTAAGACCGGGATGAGGTTTTCCTAAAGTTCTAGAGATCTTCCATCAGTGGAAAGAACGGATGTTGTTCGTCAAAATTCCAAAATTACATGTTAACTGTCTCCATCTCTTGTTTTACCTTTCATTTATTCCCAAACCCCTATTGGAGGCGAATCTCAAAAGTTAGATTTTAATTTCATTAAAACAGAGGCCATCAATAGCTTGTAAGGTATGCGCTATGATTATATCCTGACCCGTCCAGGTAGAGTCATTTTACTAGATACATATTCGTTTAAATGTTGAGTTAATGTATGCGAAGGTTGCATATACAAAATTATTGAAAGATCGTGGAGATAGTGATGATTGAAACTTTTTCTTAATATCATTAATATATTTCCTTTACTTAGATGATTATATACCAGAACAAGTGAAGAGTTACTTTTACAACAATGTGCAATACCCAAGTAACAAAAGAAAATAAAGGAAACAAATTCATCAACTTACTGGACCTTATAATAACGCGACAAAATATCAAAGTCACCACTTCAGTATACAGAAAACTATTATTAAGTAAATTGTTTATTCGCAAATCATCCACTCGTTCCCTTAGCCAGAAAAGGAACGTATAGACAAAGTTCTTACATCGAGAATTTTATTGTCTTCTACCCTAGATTTAGTACTAAACGAAATAGATTACCTACGAAAAGTGGGCGTAATTAATGGATTATCTGGCCAGTTCTTTGAAGGAATAGTGACTTCAGGTCAGAAAATCGAGAAAAGCCAACAACGAACTATAGTTAATCAATAGATTCAACTCAATAATCAAGGATATGTAATCTCAATGCTATTTTACACAAACAAATCGTCTTAGCAGGCTACTGCTACAATAAGTCCACGACGTAGCTTCTAAACCTGGTTAAAACCATGTTAGAAGAACTACTTGTACATGTGGCAATAATATTTCAGAAATATTACTAACGAGCATGCGAATATAATCTGGTTATATGAAAAAACGCAGAAGAGTATAGGATTATCTAAGCGTATACTAAGGAATAATCATAAGGTACAATCTTATCAGTTTATTAAATATGCCAACTCAGCTACATCATATTGAAATCAACAAGATCCATTAAATAACCATGCAGCTCCTATGGATTTTTCTTGGCAACTGCTTTTGGAAAAATACGTAAGCAAGAGACGCAAAGTTGCAGTTTAACAGGACTAATAGAAAATTGAATTTGCAATTCTCTGCCATCTTTGTTTACATTGAAAGCCCACCATCTATTGGGAGTCACAGTGGCAATGGGGTAGCGCGTTCACCTCTTGTGCCAAAGGCCGTCGGTTCGTGTGAGCTTCTTTACACTGTTGACCCGGTCCTTGTTCGATTAGGACGTTAGTACCAATTCACCTCACCCAGCATCTGATGACGTCGTGGCATCATGATCATCAGTCTACCAGAACTTCCGCCACGGGCTAAGTTCTCATCTAACCTTGCTCTGATTCCTACCGGTGGTAGTTTTAATGTAATGTAAGGTTTACCTATTGGGACTTGTTCGCACTTAAAGAAACTTGATTGGATCGTGCGAAATACTGTGCAGCTTAATTTTAACAACGTATCCACGTAGGACTTCAAAACTTAGATAATGATGAAATGTGGTGATAAGAAAATAGATTTTCGATTTTAGTTAATTTTTTCTTCCATTATTGTATTTTTTTATTCCGAAAAACATCCATTATTGTATTCCGAACAACATTCCAACACATAGGTTTATCAGACTAAATTAATATTGTCTTGTAGTGAGTATTTTATAACTAGACTCAAGCATTTGAATTATTCGTGGTATAAAGACTATGTGTATAACATAAAAGCAATGTTTAAACTCATAAAAATTGCTACAATTTCAAAGTTCACAGAATATGTACTTGTAGAATCCCGCTACTAATTTACACTCTGTCTTATTTATTGCCTTACCGATTGTCATAGAAACAAAAATTTGTTCTTGTAACTGTTAATTCTAGTTAAGAATTATCAACAATCGGTCATGTATCGTGTAAATTGACAAAGCTAATTAACAGACATGTAATTTCTGTAATATCGTATGAATGTTCTTTTACACATCAGCTGTCTGTTTTGCTTCCACACAATACCATTCCCCTTGGTAATACCATGCAACAGTACAAAATTGAAATTTCCTAACATTTACAATTAATAACTAGTAATTATATCAATTCTCACGGTATGGAGTCAGGATCGAAAAGGTATAAAAAGATTATTGTTCGTATTTTCAAAATATTTAGATTTCTAGAAACCTCTGACAAAGATCTTCGGCATCATGGGGTCTGCGGAGATCCAATCGCCACAAGCATTAGTTGTCTCCTCTGACATTATTTTTTTTTTCCTCGTTACCACTTTTTTGAACCTTACTTGCTCGGTCGTCTCTCTTACGAAGATATCCATTTTTTACGTTTAACCTGGTATAGTATTCACTGTTTATAACGCTGTGACCCGATGACATCACATTTTAATTACTATTATCCACCATTTTGATACAAATTAATTCCCCAAAACAATTTTATTCGAATGGATCGTTTCTAATTTATTGCGAAATATTTATTTTATTTGCCGTTATTAGGAGTCGATTTGGCAAGGTAGAACTACTGTACCTGGAAAATGAAACGAAATTCGAACCTTGGTTCTATGAACTATTGATCTTGCTTAAGTGTCAGGAATTCCCTCTTAGATATGTTGCATACACTCTATCACCCTATATAAGAGTCAGCATATCGTACTGGCAGGAACCGAACATAGCAAAGGAGGTATGATCATCGTTCTTATTTACAGAGTGATACTAACAACGCTAAAAGAATTTTTGAAAAATGGGAGTCTTGTGTTGTGCTATATAAATGTTTGGTTAATCCACGCAGTGGGAGAGCTACTACCTTTCCACTTTCTGGGAACAAGGGAATGCAGAAGGTAAACTTGTGTATTTTAACCTAAATATTCGCATTCAATTTAAAAAATGGGGAGCAATCATATAATGAAAACAGAACGGGTCTAGTAGACGATCGATATGTTTATTTGGTGTATTCGAAATCGTTACATGGTTTCATTTTCCAAATTTCTGATAATTTTATTTTTTTGCTTTTCCTTTAATTCGTAGTTATTATTTTTCAGTTGAGGTGCAGGAAATGCTTCAGCAAACACCGGATCCAGACGAGCGACAGCGTAAACGAACTTTATTAAGAACAAAACACACAGAAGAACTTAAACAGACTGACATGAAGCTAGTTCTTCAGCTGGATCAGAAAGTATGTTGTAATTCTTTGAAAGTTGTATTTATTTATTTATATATACAGCGTGTTCATGAACTACACTGACAAACTTCTGGAAGTGATCCCTCACATCAAAACAAGACGAAAATACCTCTGAAAATTTTTCGAAATCTGCATCGTTTAGGAGCTTCTTGTTGCGAAAGCGTGGGAAAATGAATTTTAGAGCTTCATATTTCTAACAGAAGAGCTGATGCAGAATGGTACCGTCAAAGACTTTAAAACTGCTCTATTTAAAAATTCCACAATGGGTGCGCAAAGGAATTTCCCAGAGGAATATTGGATTCCCAGAAATTTTCTGTAATAAAGGTAGGTCGAAGTGAGCATGGATGGGACATTTTTCCAACAGGAAACAACAATTCGTTTGTGTCAAGTAAATTTTTTTAAGTGTAGTTGCATATCAAGCAGGTGTGAGAACTGCAAATTTTACCGAACGTTTTGTATTTATTTATTATCAAAGAGATTGAATATAATTATCCGCTTGGATGCTGGGAATGATATATGTCGTCTTTACTCACACGGGAAGTCGTTTAATTCATTCTCATTTCGACTTACCTCTACTTCAGAAATATTTCGAAATCGCCTACTTTCTTCGAGGAATCTCTTGCGCGTCAGTCGCACAATTTTGTAATATGCATTTTCAAATAGAGTAGGTTTAAAGTCTTTGAAGAGACCATGTCGCATCAGCTCTATTGTTCATAGTGTTAGAAATATAAAGGTCTAAAGGCTTTGTTTTTTTTTCCACGCTTTCGGCAGCCTGTAGCTCCGAAACTATGCAGATTTCGAAAATTTGTCAGAGGAACTTTCGTATTGTTTTGATCTGACGAATCACCTCCAGAAGTATGTCGGTGCATTTCATAAACACACTGTATAAGGGCAGTTGCATGAAAATGTCAACCTTGTTGAAGAAAAATGAAATGCATTAGATGATTACAAACTGGATGCCATTTGAAAGCTAAGATATGTTATTTTCTAGAACTGTATTCAGTTTTTAAGTTTATCACCAATTTTAATGTTAATTAGCTAATTTAATTTACATTACATATTTTACCGCAAACCATGTACTTTAACTAACTAATCTTCATGAATTTACGAAGGAACTAATTATTAAGCATTAGCTGAAAAGAAAAATGTTATGGCATAATTTTCAGAAACTGTTTTTTAACATTCCTAGCACAAATAGTGAAAAAAACTGAAGGGCCTTAATTTTCAACAACTTTTACAATAAGGTTTGTTTGTCTATGCCAGGCAGGCACTTTTCACTTACAAAAGTTTGTCCTACATATCAGTTGCTTTTATTTAAAATCTGGAATTTAAGCCTATCATTTAAGAGCTTTAAAATGACTTGCAATGTTTTAGCATATAGCATACCCTTGCCAAGTAACAATGGGTGCCGAACTGACATACTTTGGCGCGGGACTGACTTTTCTTATTGTTCCGAACTGACTTATCAGCAAGTTTGAAAATCATGTGATTACACAATTTACATCCAGTATTGCCAGAGTGAGGTAAATTTCCCTCGACGCAGGGAAATTGCAGATAGGAGAATATGATGATTTTTTTTAAAAGTACCTTAAATATAGGGAAATTCTTTTAGAGTATATATCCACTTTCAATTGACAGCATAAAAAAATAAATCTGTAATAATACACTAAGCGATGGAAGGTGGGAAAATACAATATTGTTATTTGCGTTTCGAAATAATAATTACTGTCGGGGTCTAGTTTTGTAATAAGAAACCGTTCTACACCGACGATGACAGAATCCGCACTTAGTGCAGCTGCAAAAAGCAAACAGATCGAAAACGAACTATCGTTACAATATTACGATGTAGCTTTTCTTTTTAAAAAAAGAAAGGAGGAGGGTAGTAAATAAATCTTTTTTTGTAAGAGATACACGTTTTGAACAAATGTTGGTTCACATCAAACACGGATGTGTGGCAACTTTTTATTTTCAGCACAGGCTGATCAGATTACAGGTACCAGGCATCACAGCACTGGAGCACGCATAAATTCAAGAAATCAACCAGCTTCAGAAAGCTCTGTGTCTTTGGGAAAATATAGGCATTTCTGTTGATAAAATCTTCTGTTACGTTGTTTTATGATGTCAAATTTTACATTAGACATGTTCTAACTATGAATGTGAAATCTGTTAACAAGTTTCTTGAAGCAATTTGGAAATGATTGTCGCTGACCTCAAACTTATAAAATTGAACTAGTTAATCAGCAGTTTGTGTCTTATGGCAATATAACCTTTTATCGAAAATGGTCCTTTTAATGTAAAAGAACTTCAAATTAAATGTAAGAAACACTAAACTTCACTAAACAGAAACACTTCTAAAAAAAAGAACTGAATTTCGTCTTGTTTGAGAAAGTACATAATGTTTTGTAATATTACAGGATGATCAGCTTTTATTTATTTATTTCGTTTAAAAGAAAAATTTAATGAAAAAAACATTCGTTTACTGCTGTGTTTTCGTAATTATGACGATTCAGTTCCATTGATTCTTGGAACCCTGAAAATCGCAGTGCAACTAAGTCGTCGTAGACTATGATTAGATAGAAAAGAGCTTCTTTCAAAAATCCAAATTCTCGTGATTGCCTATAAGAGATTTCCACTAGAAAAATGTAAACTTCGGAAAGTCAAATATCCATAAAAAAACTTGATTGTAGACTTCTTCACAATACTGGATAAAACAAAATCTTTTAAAATAAAAAGATCCCCCGTTGGGCGCAAATTATTCTTCTGCACGACTGCGCCATTTCTGCTATGTTTTCGTAATTATGACGATCATTCTAAAGTACATTGATCTAAAGATGAAGACACAGGATTAATAGACATCATCAGTAGGTTGTAAACAGTAACTTCCTTTATTAAGACATAAGTATGACCGGAGATGCATGCCTATGCATCCGCAACCTCGGAACATCACATGTCAAGTATCTCTGGTCGTTAAGCAACTATTGATTAGTTACATATAAAAAACAAAGTACAAAGCTGGTTACATTCAAACAAACCGCTGTAAAACAATATATAAACGTAACTATAAAAAGACACAATGTAGCCAGACCGTACTTAATTTAGATCACAGCATTTACTTCATGCCATATGTATGTTTTTTCTATTTTGATCATTTCAGTTTATGTTATAATATGTTTGCTAGATTCAGAATGTTTGCATTAAAATATACTTAATATTAATAGTCACTCATTAAAGTTGTAACAAGCATATTGGTTGTCATTAGTGAAACAAGTGAGCGCTGCGATTCTAACAATCGCGAAGGCTCCGAGGGTCCTTTGATGTCATCTCAAAGTTCAGTGAGCCAACGGTATGGACCCGACCCGAACTATTTCTAGGACCGGTCCCAGAACCTAATGTACATGTGCAAAATTTGGTTTAAATCTAAGGACATTTAGACTTGTATAAGACACATGTGATTTTTTATAAAATAGGTTGGCAACACTCTCAAACGCTGTGCTTAGGACGGTGACACCAGTAGTATTTTTCTATTGTGTCGAATAATGTTTATGCCAAGTTAGGTGCGGATACGTTTTATGGTATAGGAGAAATTAATAAAAAGCATTTTTAAGTGCGTTGGCAACACTGACAGCTGAGTGTTTGGGTACGGTGAAACCCACAATATTTTTCTATTGTATCGAGTAATGTTTATGCCACGTTATGTGGGTACGTCGAACGTCACGATAGCAATTTAGAAAACTAAATGTAAAATAAAATAGGTTGGCAACACTGACTCACTGCACCGATCATAATGGTTCCAATGGCACCTCAGGTACCTCTCAACACCTTATGGTTCATGAGGTATATTTTTACTCGGACAGACTGACGGATAAAGCAGGGATATAAAGTCCCTTATTGTTAACTACTTTATCAAGGGATTTAAAACCGAAAGGTGTCAGTTTGGCACTCGCTTATTTAATTTATTTTCATTCAAACTATTCATTTATATAAATTTTAAAAAATCAGGACAATATATAGTTTATTACTTTATGGTTTTAAAAATATGTGTTTAAGGGTCATGTAATTTCAGAGAAAAAAATTTTTTATCGATCAACACAAATCTAGATTAAACATTGTTCCTTAACTTAACCAACCGTACATTACCAAAAAGTTCTTACTATTGTTTCGTTCAGGATTCAAATTTTCATGCAGCCCTCATAAAATGAATATAAAATACAATTTCGTATTAGCTTGACTAACTAACTCTATGGCTTACGAAACTCGCAAGTTCATCATCGTAGTAGAAAAACGTTCGCCATTGGAATTCTTACAATAAAAAGGTTACAATTTATTGTCTGGGTGTAATTATTCTGTTCTTCCTCTTCATATTGGTTCGAGAAACAGATTAAAGACGCTTTGGCCTGAGCCAAAGTTGCCTAAAGGCCATAAATTTAATAATTCAAGTGCAGGTCAAAGACATTGCAAGATATAGCAAAAGCAGAAGTTGGTTATTTTGATCCCTTCAGATGCTATTATTTACGGGTTACCAAAGATACACAAGCCGGGCATTCCAGTTTGGGCTATCGTTTCCAGTCTAAAACATCCAGCGTACAGATTAGCAAAAGCACTTTCTAACATTTTAAGTTTACGAAAATGCAGTTTCAGACAAGCAATAAACTTCATTAATGCCTTAGTAAATTCAAATAACAAAAGTAGAAAAAAACTAACTTCCGTAGACGATGTACAGTCACGGAAATATGTACTGCAGTAGTCTGGTAGCTATTTAGTCTATGGTCTGCCATTTCGTTTCTATTTACCTTATATTTATGGGAAAGATAGGCACCCTTGAGACTAAGCCTGCCACATCTGTTCCTCAGACATGTGACGGTTTTACCATAACTACCTGTCTGGCCGATAAATGTAATTTAAATAAAAAGCTAAATGTTAGTTTTTATTCAACTCCCGCAGTACATATTTCCGTGACTGTACATATGTCCAGTTCTATTCCTATAAGAGCCACCAATTTCCAGTACAAGGAGTTTCTTGGCAAATGTAAGTTTTCACCATTAGAAATTGACTGAATTATCGAGTTAATAGATAGGTGAAATTAATACAGAAAAATTGGTAGCCGCGCGTAACCAGGACTCGAACCCGAATTTCCCAGTGGCCGGCTAGGTATGCTGTCCATTACACAACCATTGCACAGCCAGTTTTCTGTGTATATTGAATGTTCCTCTTGCCTCAACATTCCCACCTCCTCATTTCTGATTGCGAGGCCCAGGCGGGCGGAGATTTTTTTCTTAGTTGAGAAATTTGCAATCGTGCAGTCCGAAAGAATAGTCACAAATAACCTTGTGTATGGTAAATGTTAAAATAAAAACAGAAAAATTAATAGCCACCATAACTTTATTTTTCTGTATTAATTTTAACATTTATTATGCACAACTTTTTTTATTCTTCATTGTGAAGGTTACTATATCTTGCAGAACGGTCTCGCCATGGACAGGCCCCTTTTCCCTATTGTAGAGGACGTTGCTAGGGACCATTGTGAAACGGAAGATTTTCGCTAATCCTGAATTAAAATTCGTTAGGTACATGCGTTATGTCGATGACAATTTATTGATATGGCAAAAGATTCAGAATTAGATTTGTTCCACAATTTAAATTCGGTCAATTCCAACCTAAGATTCAAGTTAGGAAGAACACAATGAGTCCATCAACTTTCTAGGTTTGACCATTAAGAGAAATCATAATAAATTCCAAATCACTGTGTATAGGTCACTTACTGCTGGTACAAGCTGGATATATGCTTCAGTTTTGGTCATTCTTATCCATCGAGGCTAATTTATAGAAGAAAAAAAATCTTCGTTCACACAATTTGTGTTCGCAGAGTATCTTAATCAAGAAATCTATTCATATTTCTTACGACACAAAAATGAGTACAGTAGAAAGTTACTACAGAGGCTGGATTCAGTTAGGAAATCTATTAAGCAATCAAAATTCTAAAAATTAGGAAAATTCTAAGTTTTGACGAATATGAGAAAATAACAATTTCTCCGTAACTTAATTTTTCCGCTAAATTTATTTTTGGGAACCAAAACTAGTAGTCTACCGAAAGGAGCAAAAGTGTCGACATTTCATAACTGCTAATTTCTTTCGCATAGGAAACATTCCCTTTTTTTTTCTTCATTTTTATTGCAAAGTCTGTTAGCAATTCTCTCTTACACTACTAACGGCTGACGGTAATATAATATCAAACGCTGGTGGCGAAGTGAACTTAAACATATAATTTGCTTAATATTTGAAGTACCTAACTGTTTGTATAAAACTTAAATAATTTCCTTATTTTCACAGTGAAACCGAATTTTGTGTCAGCGTTGTATTATTTGAGATGTTAGTCCTTGTCTTATTTCCTGTAAAAATATTTAACTTTGGAAACTCAGTAGTTTTATTTCAAATTATGTTCCTTTCATCACACGCTGAAAATTACAGGAACGAAGAAGCTGTATAACCAAAACAAAATAAGGAAGAAAATAATTTTCATCGCTTTATTCTTCATTTGTAGTGCTAGGAAGTCTTTACTGTTTTCAACCCAGTCCCCGTAGACTAGAGACTATCTTTACTACGGATGGATATTGAGAAAGCAGTTCAGGTTCCAACTTCAGGCGCTGCTCACGCCCATCATCCTAACTAAAATTTTCTCCGAGTTTTCCTCTATTCCGTTAAACAGAGCTTTGGACATTTAAAAATTACTTATGTCTGTGATTACGTCGACTGATTTACGTCATTATGAATCTCAGTTCTCCATATAGAAAACTATTGCAATTTGTCCAGCTGCCACTTGTAACTATTATAATTCAATATTGGATCATACTAGATAGAGAGTAAAGTATCTTAGTTTGTCTCCGTATTTTAGAGTTGTATCATATTATATAAGAACCTTCATCAATCAATTAATACTTTTTTCTTCTTCTTTTTTAGGTTAGCGACCAGCAAGTAACATTAGAAAAAGCGGGCGTCCCTGGCTTTTATGTGACAAACAATCCTTTAGAAGTGAAAGTACAGATGCATTTATTGGACTTTATACTTCGAATTAGTAAAATGAAGATGCCACCATGACAAATAGAGCGAATGTTAGAAAATGAGACGCACTAATGATGGTACTGTTAGTAGTTTCCTGACATTCTATCAGTAGACAGAAGATTCCGCGGATGGAAGAAGGTGCCTGAATCACGAAACGCAAAAATATGTGAGAGGGTTGTACTAGAAAAGTGTATTTCTACACGGACAAATGAGAGCATAATTAAATTCATTGAAGGAAAAAAGCACAAAGTGCATCGTACTATTAATGATCTCGTTCATGTATGTTTTGGGTGATCATGCATCACGTTGTATTAATTAATTGTGCGGTTTGATAAATAAGATGATTTGTGGAGAGGTGATAGTTAATAGGAAACCGTATGACATTATCTTAGCTTCTATTTGTTACCTCAAATAGAAACTGAGGAGTCTTGCATCACAACTGTTTTTTTCTTAATCGCTAGTGTGTGATTCAAATGAAATTTTACAAATCTAAAAAAGAAACTATAGTTTGTTGTGATACACTTTGCTGCTGGTTTGTATATTTAATGAACCTATTTAATCAGAGTATTCTTCTGACGACGCTATACAATCTTGTGAAGAAATTAATTTATTTTTGCGTCGGCAGTGTGCATGATGAATCAAATGTCTCCATACTTTTTTTTAGCATGTAAACACATAATATAACCAGAGTTGCAGTGAACACACTTTAATTATTCGCTGGTACACAAATTAATTCAACGGATCTGCGAGAATTTTGGCATTTTTAATATGTGTATTAAACACTTGGAATGCGTTTTGAATGTTTTTTGTTGAACGGAGTACATAACAGTGCCATGCACTCTTTTTGCCAGTTGGTGAATTGAGCACTTGGCCAATTATTTTTTTGACTCTTATATCGCACCACATACTATCTTCCCGACAGTTTACTTTGTGGAGTCTTACGACCAGTGAAGATTCGCATCATTTTCGGCGGTTAACCTATCCGTAATTAAACTATGGCAAGAAAGAAAGAAGACAAAGACAAGAAAGATGCTGCAGTGGAAATAATATATTTTAAATTTTGGTATTGTTCATTTCTGTAATCCCAATGTGCAGTTCAGATTGTCATCGTTAACATGATGGAACGACTGGCCTGATACTTATTCTAATATACTCAGCGAGGCAGAACTATTTTCTGCAGACTCCCCTTTTCAAAGTTACCAAAAGATGTTGGAACCATGCTTGTTGCCTGTTCGTGATTTGCCACACAATGTTGAGGCTGAGTAATAATTGTCAAAATTCAGTCTTCTCAGTCAGTTTTCATGTCTGGAGACCGTTGAATCGTCATGTATGTTGTTACGAGTAATTGTAAATTATAATTAAGAGAAAGTATGTATTGAACCTGTGCTGTAAATGCAATTTCAGTTAGACTGATAAAATAGGTGGGTTATTAGTACATTCATCATGACTCATGCTCTTGTAGAGAAAAAATTAAACTAAAACTAACTTTTTTTTTTTCTGTGATTTATTTAACGATTTCTTATGAAGACTTTCGTTAATTGTCTCAGCTATCTAAAAGTAGCATATGCTGAAGTCAATTTGGAATGTTTTCCGTAGAAATCGAAGAGGTAAGGTTAAGCTTTAGTGTTATTTGATCGTATTTTTCTATTTTGCATAGAGTTATTGAAATATTCTATTCTTTGACTTGAGAACCCCATTTTAACCAAAAAACACAGCTAGGCAAAGTGATTAAACTAAATGTAAATGATCATACAATTATAAATAATTTATATTTTATAACATGTAAATGGGGAAAGGGACATGTTAAAGTGAAAATAGCTTCTTCAATTATAAAATGTCTGCACGATTGTACCAACATTTTGCTGTGTTATATTTATATCAAATTGTCTATGGGACAAAAGCATTTTTCCGTTAGTAGGTAAACTCCGTTAAGTCCGACAGTTGTAGGCTATAAAAAGAAAAAAGTATATATTTTAGATACATTCACTTACAAGTCTTCAGTGTTATTCAAATAGTACTAGAAACATGTTGATCTTTAAGTTCAGTTTCTCATACGTTCTTAAAACCAACTTATGACTAATTCAGTTATCTGTGTAAGTCACTGTTATATTTGTCACTGTTCAATGAAGTGGGCGTCAGTTCAGAATGCCAGACGAAAGAGAAACTCTAAATAAAATAGTAATAGCATTGCATTGAAACTAACAAATGTGTAGGATAGAGCATATAAGTACTAGACGGAAGGTTACTGATAATGCTTGCTATCTATTGGTATAAGTATTTAGTTGGACTTTCTATTACCGAGCGGCCGTATCTCAGTTGATAGAGCGTTGGCTTGCGTTTGTGAGGTCTTGGGTTCGATTCCAGCGGTCTACCGTCCTGACTAAGGTTTTCCAGGGTTTTTTTTCCTGAGTCACGCCAGGCTTAACTTTGGCTCTGGTCGTTGTCTTCCCGTACCCTTTCTCTTCTATTCCGGCCTGAGTAGTAATGTCTAAAGGCCGTAAATAAATTCAGCTCCTATTTCTACTGCGTTTTGAGAAAGCTCCTGGTCTCTTGTCTTCAGGTGCAGTTTGTAATTTATTCTCTGTCTGCGGCGGAATTAATTCGAACCTGGAATCTTCCGAGGAGTTGCTGTTATTTTCTTTCTTTTTGTGTTGTGAGGTCGTATGTTATCCAGATAGGCTTGAATTAGATACTGGGATGACTGATTGGATTTCTGTTAGTGGTTTGAAGGCTGCTGCTTTGATTTTTCTGTTTCGCATGTTGTTTGTGTAGTATGTCGCGTTTATGCCATTGTATCCTGTGAGTCTCACTTTATGAGCACTCAGCTATTTTGGACCTATCAAATTCTCCCATTTGTGTGTTTTTCTTGTGTTTCTTTCGCCCTGTCTCTTCTAGGTGTGTTCTACCACATTCACACGGTATACTGTATATGGAACCTTGGGTATGATAGATTAAGTCTTCGGTCTTGTGGTATATTTCAGTGTGTTTCCCCGCTGTCGAACATGGTTCGTACTTCGAACGTGGTACCTATTCTGCTTATCTTTTCTGATAGCCCGGGTACATTGATCAGACTTTTGTCATTGTTTCTTGTCACGCCACCTTACTCTTTTTCCGCACTGCAAAGAGTTAATACAAACTACGAAAGTCCCGGATAGATCAGTAAATCTAAATAAGGTGGGCGCCAGTCTGAAGATCAGACAATTAAGGTGACTGAGACCTATAGCTATATTATATAATAAAAGCAAATTGATTCCTAATGTCCAGTAGGTTCTTCTAAGGCGGACAGAGATCGCAGAAGCAATTACGAATCAAGGTGTGCGGTTGAAGTGCCGATTCAAGCTTCTGATGAAAAAATCATTATAAAAAAGCACGCTTAATTAGACAGGACATAAGTAAAACTATATGTGAGAAATGATACTGGAAATGGCAATTTAATCTAATACTAATTTATTTTACTAGGGTGATGAGATACTCTTTTTTAATGATTTACAAACACTTCGACTACATTCAAAATATGATTACAATATTAATGAAAATATATAAAAAGAAAGTTACGCTTTATTTACAATGTTTGTCTCCGGTGGGCTTGTTTTCGGATCGGGAGATAATTTATACTGCTGTCGAAGATATATTAAACGGAGTCCCAATTTACGAGAACTAATATAGTGAGAAGTGACGAACTAATAAGCTTGCTTGGATAAATTCCCTTAGATAAAGTATTATTTAATTTAGTGGCAGAATCCTTAATCAGGTGGAATGCTTAACGGACAATTAGGATATTTGTCTTATTTGACTTACTTTATAGGGAGATGATACCGTCAACAACAAATTGGAATCATTTTTTCCGGCAAAGCGCGGGACTGCGACGAGTATTTACTTTCCCTATTGTGACTTTTAATAGAATTAGTGGAAAGTACCAAGTGCAAATATAGGGCCCTCAGCTTACATTTCCACTACTCAGGATTACCTAACAACAAATTGGAAACCAATTTATGCCAAGCATGCAGGTTAACTAGGTACAACTTTAATTCTGTAAAAGCTAATTAGAAAATCTCTCAGAGCCATCCATTTCCGGCCACATGCAATAACAAATACGACAATAACATGGGGACGATATAAAATAGGATAACTTCCTTTACGCACAATTCTTTAAAAAAAAATGCACTTGTTAAAACACACAATTTATTCTAGAAGCATGGAGAGATTACTTAAATGTCTATTGTCTCTGAAAAAGGGGGTAAATGCAGAACAAAACTTTTTATAATTCCACCCTTAAAAACAGCTCGCTGAGGCTGCCAGAAAATAAACGAACGGTTACCCTCGCCTCTTTAACACAAGTGCGCAGAAAATACGAGGGGCGTTCCATATTGATTTACCCCTTTTTTTTTAAACACGTATAAGAACCTTTATGCCTCGGCAGATATATCCATTTTCTCAACATAGTCTCCATTAAGAACTACACACTTGCGCAACCGATGTGGCAACTTCTCTATGCCCTCTGCGAACCACTTTTTCGGAGTCTGTCGCACCCACGTCCGGACAGGGTCTTGCAGTTCTGGAAGTCGGCGAAATGCTGTCCACGCAGCGGTTTCTTCAATGCCCCGAAGAGGTGGTAATCAGAAGGGGCCAAGCCAAGAGAATAATGTGGGTGTGGTAGCACGTGGAACCCCAGCTCATTAATGGCAGTCGTGGTTGCCCGACTCGTGTGGAAGACACCTTACCCATCTTAAGGTACTATGCGGTACAGAGTGCTTCTGGCATGTCCTGTGGCCGCCTCCAGTTCCGTGAACGTGATGCACCTGTTGTCCTGAATAAGTTGCTCCACTCTTGAACTGTTCACTGGTGTTGTTACAGTCACTTTCCTTCCAGAACTGGTTTCCTTCACCGTTGATGTGCGGCCACTTTTCCAGCCGTCCACCCAGTTGTATACGGTTTTTACGTGACGGTGCGCACTATCCACAGACTGCCAACAATCGTCTGTGAATTTCCGCAGTCTGCACACCCTCTTTCCACAGAAACCACTTTGTCCAGCGCTGTCCTTGCTAATCACCTTCCTTGTCCGCTCACGTACTTAGAGCTGTTGGAGAAATGTGCTGCAGGGTACAGGGATTACACGTCTCTGTATTTTTCTTCCACCTGAAGGCAGACTTAACTACTACTTCCTTCCAACTTTCAGGACGAGTTCAATGGTTGACCCTGAAAGAAAAAAAAAAAGTGTAAATCAATATGGAACGCCCCTCGTACATAGAAAATGTAATACATTATCCGGGAATCGATCCCTAAAATAACCGACATCATTGTTTACAAGCTCTCCGAAAGTTCTTTAGAAGCTTTCATCAAAAAATAGTTTCTTTAGAATAAATCTTCCTTAAACCCGAGTTTTATATGCGATAAATATTTAATTTCCCTCTTTTCGAAGATAACACAATTTTTGCCCATTTGCATGACTCTAGCTCACGGCACGAACAATCCTTTAAGAATACCATCCGATGCTAGAAATTTCAGGCTGAGCAGTAAGACTCATCTTACTGCCGTAATTAATTTTATTTTCTTCTTCTCCTGCTCTACCTAGAAATATAGACTGTTCTCGGACTCGAAATTATTATTGCAGTAAAAATACGGAGGAGAGAATAAATATAAGAATCAAAACTTTGCTGGCAATGGAGGAAGTACATAACGATTTCAGCTCTTTCGGAAGGTTTAGCGGGTTGCGGATTAATCAGTATGAAAATTATTTAAAAATATAATGCCACTATTCTGGCAACAACCACTAGAATTTTCGCGAAACCCGACCTTTCCGTACTGGACATAGCTTACTTAACATAGAAGTTGTGCTGATCAGGAATCATCTCTCGGCCGACAGACTTGAGCGGGCTCGAAGCCGCGCTTCCAGCTCCTCATCTCGTTGCCTCTCCTGCTTCTCCACCAAAAATTAAAAAAGAAAAAAGACTTTCGACGAAAAATAAATTGAGACTTCAAGAATACTCATATTTACGTTCTTTCGTTTTGGCTAGCGCCCGCCTATTCCGACAGTCCCCTATAGCTTTCAACAGCAACCACCAATCGGTTCAGGGTCTTCTGACAAAGCGTTTTCTTAATTCGTTTCCATTAGTTGAAAGAAGAAGAACGGTCTCGTTTATGTTCGGCCCCACTAAGATACTTCCGCGGCAAAACCGACTTCTCCCGATCCTTACAGTTGAGGCACGTATTTAGTTCTTTCTTTTAAAGATCAATTTCGTCATAAGTGCAGATTCAATAATAACCACAAATAAAAATTACATTAAAATAATAAATCAACATGCAATCCTGCGAAAAAAAAGAAATCATCCATTTATTCATGCACAGGAAATTATTTCAAAATATTAAAAAAAAAATGTCCATCATTTTGATGGAGATGTGACAGGTTTACCAACATCTTTGTCACATTCTATTGGAATTTTGTTTGTCTCTTTGATGGGTTCTCTTATGGTATCCGTTTTGTTTGATCTCGTTTCTGAAGCGGCATCAGAGTAGAGCGACGTGGCTCTCCTTACCAGACATCGCCGCACTGTTCCTTGCTTTATACTGAGAGAATGACCTGACTTGTATTGTGAGTATCTGCCCGTGTTTGTGTTGTTTTTCTGCGCACTGTTATAGTTATTGTTTTCCATTCTGTCGACCGGTACGTCTAGGAAAATCGTGAATTATTCTCTACAACCTTGGTGAATTTGCTGGCCGGATGTATGCTACTAATGTGCTGTAGGAATGCATCTAGAGTATGGGTACCTTGAGGCTAGATTGCTAACGTGTCATATACCATGTCTTAGTGGGTTTTTTGTAAGTGCTCTATGTATATGTTCTTCGTTCAGGCGAAAGTGGTGTTGAAACTCTTCTCCCGTTGTCATCCCATCTTGTTGCTGGTAGAAGTTGTTGTGTTCTTGGAAGTGTGAGGTTATGATGTACAAAGATAGGAGTTCCATGATGGTTTCAATGGGCAATGTTGTTCTACTTTTTGCTGCCAGTTTGTGTAGTCTTCGATTATTGTGAGTGCTCCATCCACCGGAACTTTCGTGAATAGGCTTTCTACACCGAAGCTGACCCATGATATTTGTTGTCTGGATGGAAATCTGCTTAGCTGTTAGGACCAAGTTTGCTGAATTCTTGAATAAATCCATATTTCCAGATAGTGATGATGTTTATAATGGTGGTCAGTGTTTAAAAGGTTCTCTAAAATTTGGTGGTCAATGAGGCCACCGAAAAAATTTTCTGGTGGCCTCATAATATATTATTTTTATTGACGTTAAATATTAATTACATGCATGTTACATAATAATGCATCATCATATTGAAAGTAGCCAAGAACTAGGATCAATTATCGTGCAAATAAAAAACATGTAACAGTCCTCCCTTCTACACTTTTCCTATCTTCCAAGTACGGTTTTCAAACCAGAACGTCGAAATGAGGACAATTTAGAGCTAAGAACTGGTGGCCAAATCTAATGATTGGTGGCCCTGGCGCATACTTGTTAAACACTGACGATATGCTGGTGAGTTTATTGAACTTACTATTTAATCATAACAGTACCGTAGGTATCTTTGGAAGACCATGCATGTGTGTCTGTGTGTGTGTGGAAACGCTGAGAAAAGCCGTGGAAATCGTCAGTCAGAATGGCTAAGATGCCGCTTCACCAATATTAATACGAAGTGTGAACTATTAGACAGATCACAGAAATTGGGTCATTAAAGATCTTAGTAAGGCGCTGTGCATTCTTCGTTTAATTACTCGCGATGAAGAAAGACTGCGTTCATTATATATGACAACATATCTATTCTCTGTAATAGCGTCTTTTTATTTTCGACTCGATGCCGGGACCACGCTTTGGACGAAAGCTGGCTTCTTTTAGTAGTGTTTACAGCTGTATGTTGCTATGTCCTGTACTCCTAAGTAACCCTTCGAGACCCTAAAGGAAAAATCTTGGAAGTCTAGGTTGTAAAATCTAGTGTTCACAATAAAACCATAAATCAAATTAATTGTATTTCCTTCAGTCATCATGTTTCATTCCATTTTTTAACGCATTTCTATCATGAAAGAAACAGTTGTATGTGCTTTCTCATAATACCATAATTGGTGTTATGGCAATACACATTCAGTACCATAATTGTAATAGGAAAGTTTGTGTAAGTCCCTATTAAAATCAAATAAATCAATACACCCTCCCTAGACCATATATTCAGTCTTCTTCCATCGTATATTTTAATTTTCTGTACGCCGAGATTTACTGCATGTATACAAACATTTCACACCTAAAACTTCTTTTTAAGAGAACATTCAAGATTTTTTTATTTAATTAATTAATGTCCAGATATGTGAAGTTCAGTATTCTCTCTTATTTAATGTCAAAGTTAATACACGCTTGTTAATGTAATATATCTTATTTCTAAAAATAGAAGAAAGATACGATCAACATTGTTGTGATGTAGCATATGATTAGGAATATTGACAAATTTGTTACTTTTGTAGTAATGCGTCGACTACAAACTTACGACAGGGTAGGTGGAAGAAAACTCGCTTCTAAGCACGTGCCTCATGATTAGCTTAGATTTAACTAATTCGATACAAGATTTAGCTATCTTAACCTAACCGTACAACCGGGTAGAACTCCTGGACATATACTAATGATTACATCTTGATATGATGATGTCATACATACGTCAGTATTATGTTAACTAAGGAACAAAGCTGGTGATTGCCAGTGCTTAAAACTTTCATTATAATTCATATGTACTGTTATGATTTATGTTACACTTATTAAATTAAATACAGTGCTAGAGACTTAGTTTCTCTCGCTCTTCGTGCGTAATGAATTTTTTATAAGATAGTCCAGAGCTGTACTCTGAATATTTATTGAAACAATAAGCTTTAAAGAAAATTATTGTTTGTGTATTTTTGTAGAAGGTTGTCCATGGTGCCTCTTATTTATTTTATTTATAATGTCCTGTTCTTTATTTAATTTTAATTTAATGCTTTCGTTTTAAATTAATTATATCAGATTAATACATAATATCATTTAACGATTATTGTTTTACTTGAACCATTCCTTCATTCCTTGGTAGTAACTACGATTTAATTATTAGATAAAGTTATGGATGAAATTTGTTTCGTTGTGCACTTTCTAATTTCCGTTACTATTAGGTAAGTTTCATTGAACTGGCTCCACAATCAAAAAGTGAAAGGATTGAGGGAGAATATCTAGTGCAATTTTATGAACACCTTGACCTATTGATAGGACAACATTTTCGAAATGTCTGCCTACTGCTTGACGATGTTTACGCAGTCTCGCGGTAAAATTGGAAACTTCTCGTCGTCAAAACTCTGGTGAAATTGCTACTAATTCAGCTTAAAATGCTCGTTTTAACTCCTCGGCTGTTGTTGATCGATTCTGATATACTCCCATCTTTAAGAAAACCCCACAGTAAGAAATCACAGGGATTGAGGTCGGAGTCATTGGTGGTTAGTCCAAGAACCACGAGTCCAATCTAAAGCAAGAACCTGATTGCCAAAATGTTCGTGCAATATACAGAAACCCGCATTCGTACGATGTGACTGAGCACAATCCAAAAGTGAACGTAGCAGAACGTTTGGGCGCAAAATCGTTTATCTAAATAGGTTAACTTACCTACATATGTTATAATGTATTTCATAACTAGAGTCCGGATGCTTAGGCACTAAAAAGCATGAAAATAGGCACTGAAGTCACAAAAGTAGGCACTAGAAATTTCGAATAAGTTCAAAAAATGCAACTGAACATTTAAAACTTCCACAAATAACTTGGGCAAAACGAGACTAGAACACAGCCAAGTTTCTGCACATCACGCAGAACTTTTCTCTACCGGTTGAAAAGAAATGGAAAAGGAACTATTTGTAGGTTATTTCAGATTTATATGCACTATACATTGAAATAAGCAAAATAAAATTTGCTGTAGGCAGCCTATGACACCCCAAAATAAACTTCTGTCAAGCTATCTTTACGGTATCTCTAACGTAAAGGAATAGGCATTTTGCATATTCATGACATTGTATTACTGCCCATTACTACGTATTTGCAACAGAAATATTGAAAGGAAATCAACAGTAAAGCAAGAATAAAACAGTGAAATCTAACAAATATTTAATAATTTATTTTGTCTTACGTTATATTCACATTATCTTTCCATGACTGAATTATGGGTCAAACTCCGCAAGTATTTTATAATGCCAACAGTTTCAGGATTTGTTACAATATGGTGAATTCTTTCATCCGCCTGAATATGTTCTGTTGTTAGCGAATTATTGTGCTATTCATTCGTCCTGCAGTAAATTGAAAACAATAGTAATGGGGAACGATTCCTCTTTCTTTCCAAAACATGCCTTACCATAACTTGTATTTCAGGACCATTTCTCTAGTTATTAAAATATTCGCACTCACTACCTCTCGAACATTAAATTTAGAGACCGCGGTCACTAATGTTTGAAAACTAAGGCAATATGTAGAAAACTTCATAATATTTCTATTTCATTATTTAACTGGACAAGTTTATTATTTTAATTTCCCAAGATCCACTGCTAATAGCGTAACACTCAGAGAACTATTTAAGCAGGAAAGCAAACGATTTAATAGTGAATAAAATATACAACATACTCACTTAAATACTTATCCTCAAACCAATCAACAATAGGTAACACTTCCGTCGGAAAAACAGCAACTAGACCATCAAACTTCATTCAATACATTTATAGGAACAAATGCTGAGGAAATTATTATCCTGCTTTCAGCGCAAATTCTAGGTCTGATCTGTATCTGTAGATCAAGGATTCTGATGCTGGCTTCTTTTTTATGTTCCTTGTCATGTGAAAGAGGCAAACAACTGAGCGCCAGGAAATCCTTCCTGTGCAGCCTGAAATAGTACTACTTCACAATCCAAAGAGACTGATTCAGATTCAAGAGTAAGCCATTTTGATTCGATAATACTAAATAATCTTTGGTATGTACGTCATCGTTTGTTTGGGAGCAGACTATATAAAATCGGCAAAACAGCCATTACATTCTCCCATTAGAACAAAAATTTGCAAAAAATAGTTCCTTTTCCATTTCTTTTCAACTGGTAGTTCTGCATGATATGCAGAAAATTGGCTGTATTCTAATTTTTGCCAAATTATTTGTGGAAGTTGTAAAAGTTCAGTTGTATTTTTTGAACTTATTCGAAATTTCTAGTGCCTATTTTTGTCACTTCAGTGCCTATTTTCATTTTTTTTAGCGCCTAAGCATTCGGACTCTAGCTATGAAACACATTATAACATATGTAGGTAGGTTAACCTATTTGGATAAACGGTTTTGCGCCCAAATGTCATGGCCCCAAAATGAGCATGTGGTGCGCCATTGCTTTACCGAACAAACTATGTAAGAAAGGGATAAATTTGTCTGCAAGTAGTGTAACATAACGCTGGAAATTGACTATCGAGTCAATGAAATAAGGCCCATACATACCAAGAGCCGAGACAGCACACCAGACAATGACGCATTGCGAGTGAAGAGACGTTGTTGGCACACTAATGTGTGTGGATTTTCGATGTCCCAAATGCCAGTTGTGTTTATTGACGTAACCATCCAGATGGAAATGTGCTTCATCAGAAAACCAGATAAGTTCAGAGTGTGTCTCTTCGTTCTCTTTTTTGGCTAATATGCTCCCAGCAAAAGTACTTTAGACCTCAAAGTGTGCTTCTGTCAATGGTTGATGCAGTTGAATCTCGCATGGAAACATTTGAAGGCCGTCATGCTGCAGTATGCTCATCACACTCGAGTGTTTCATCCCCTGTTGTCCTGTTGCTTTGCGTGTAGATCTGGTGGGAGTTGTTCCATACTGTCGCCTGTCCGTCCTGTGTTTGATCGGCCACAGTGAATAAGGTCTTTAGACAACTTTGGCTCTAGACGAATGGATGATGATGAAATAATTGGTGGAATGAAGAAAGTGAGAGGAAACGGAAGAACCCCGAGAAAAACACGTACATGGTGTTTGTCCACCAAACCACAAAGCTCACATGGTACGAGCTGGGATCGAACCGAGAACTTCACGCAGAAGTGCTGCATGAATTCACCACTGAGCACTCAACCACGGTGGGAAATAACATGTGCAACGGAGCTTGTTCTGAGGAATTTCGTGACCTGTGTTATGATTGTGTGTCCGTCAGAACCTTTCGCAATAGCATAGAGGAATTTCCCAAGGGAGGGAATCTGAATTTGAATATTTATAGGCCTATAATAAAATAAAGTAGGAAAAGGTTACACTTAAATTATTAGAGATACGGGCAGGTGTCCGAGCACTACACACACACGCGCGCGTAGAACGGTGGCAACGTTTCACCTGAGGCTTGGTCACGTAATAGAAACAAGTGGAAAATAAAAGAGGTTTGATAAGGAGCGGATATGTGTTTTCTTACATTTTATCATTTATATTGTTATATAGATATGTACACATTTATACTTTTTAATTTTCATGAACAATACATAGAAAAAGCACAACGATATGTAATCACAAAAAATTATGGTTTCGACCGGCACACAGTGCGGCCGATTCCAAAAAAGCTGGCCAAAAGTCAAAAACGCAAGTGAATGATTTCAAAATCTGTACTCCGGGTTATTTTCGGTCGCTGATTACGAATCTGAAGTCAGAGTTGCAAAATGTAACCCTTTCATCCCTTATTGACAACCCCTATTCGTGAAACAGCCTGTATATCATGTTACAAACAAGATTAATATGTTCATGTTTTCGGTCGCTGATTACGAATTTGAAGTCAGAGTTGCAAAATTGAACCCCCTTAACAACATTCTAGCGTATACTTAAATGATAATTGTTGTTAATGAAATATTAAGTTGTTTTTCTTAAATAAATGATTCCTGATTGAATTTTAGGTGGCCATTTTGAATCCAAGATGGCGATTTTTTCAACATATTGTAATATTTACCTAAACTACTCGTGATGATACACTTTTATGACATATTTCGTTTCTCTAGCTGAAACGGTGTGGAAAATGGATTTTTGGGTCCGCCATTTTGGATCTTCCATTTTGTGGCGTATTTCGAAACATTTAGTAATATTTTCTTAACCTACTAGTGATCATGTACGATCATACCTTATTTGGTGTTTCTAGCTTCAGCGGTTTAAGCTCTGCACTCTATACAACAATAGGTTTGGCGGCCATTTTTGGATTCAAGATGGCGACTTTCTCATCATGAAATATAATAAATTATTATTTCCTAACATTTTTGTATATTCTACGTACTTTAAGATGTTGATTCCATTTTATTTGATTATGATTCTGCTTCAATCTAAAGTTTTTATACAACTTTCAACATGTGTGTCGTTTACTGCCAATCGAACAAAGGTACCTTTGCTACTCCTATTCTGGGACAGGTAAAAGGAAATGAACACTTTCATAAGTAATTTCTGACCATTACAGATGTACTGTAACCATCGAGTTCTACGTAAACGATACTGGAGTGACTAATTAGCGTTGAAAGATAGACGCCAGAGCAAATATTTAAACTCGTTTGTTCACTTCCAGTCTAATCCAATGTGGATCAAATCTTCAATTCTAACTTAGTTTTATACGCTTCTTATCGCTGTGTGGCCCGATTTCTTATTTAAGTTATAATTCCTGAGTTATTCATGTAAGAGCATATCGTACTCTGCATAGAATAGAAAATACTGCAAATAATATTTACATTTTTTGCCAGACTTAAGACATAAATCAAGAAACGGGCCACACAGCGTTATTAAGCGTAAAAACCTGAGTTAGAACCGAAAATTAGGTTCATATTGGTTTATACTTGAAGTGGAAAAACGAGATTAAGTGTGCTCTTCGCTCCCTGGCTTCATATATCCATTAAATTTTCATTGGCTGCAGTCAGTCTAGTATCGTATTAATGGAGGTCGATGACTGTAACCAACCCAACATGAAAAAAAATCCCTAACTACTTTTTTTTTTTTTTTACTTTTGGCCAACTTTTTTTGAATCGGCCGCACTGTGCGGCATTAAGATTATCAAGCGGGTATGAAAAAGAATAAACTTATGATATTCCTCTTCACTCCTTCTTTTCGTGAAAACCCGAGTCGTTTTTATTGCCTTATTTGCTGTTGTTTTCAGCCTCGTCAAGTAATAATATTTTCAAATACTTTAATTTGATAAGTTGTTGTGTTCCATTACATGTACGTTTGGACTCTGTACGCAACATTTTGGTATATATACGAAAATTCATAGGTTTTGTTTGGAAGACTAGATTCCTCGTTACGAGATTTAGAAAATAACAAACTCATTAAGAAAATATCTGCGTATAAAGAGCTATGCGCACTTTCCATGGGGGTCATTCCACGTCAGTTCACCCAGGCTGTCACACCTACTAGCTCCGATTTCCATGAAACTTGGTATACTTTCTTTCTACGTCTTGGTAGGAAGGTGTGTAATATTTTTCCTCATTATCAGTAATAATTTTTAAGTTGCAAAGGGTCGAAGTCCCTTAAAAATTATTTACATTCACTCCATGTTTAGACTGCATTCAATACTACAAGCTCTTGTATCTGAACGTTAATTTAATTGTAGCTTTAAAAATTTAACAATGTGTTCACAAAAGTGTGTAGATTCTAGAAAAATTATTACTTTAGTCCTGCTTTACCCAGTGACCTAGAAACAAAATGAAAGACTTGCTATATCTATTTTCTTTTTCTCACTAAACATTGCGTCAGAGAATGTTGATTTAAGCCACGTGGCAGAGGAAATACCACATCGATTTCTTTTTTGAATAAAACTAAGAATCTATGAAAGAAAAACAGTGGGTTTTTTGATTGCTTATGACATTTGCGTTTGGCGTGTGTTTGCTGGTGCCGGTTAATCGTAGTAATAGAACTCTAACGGATACGGGTCGTCGTGCGCGATATGGCAGATCCGTATAAGCCACTTACTCCGCGCAGCAGCTATAACCTAGACGAGGAGGTTCTAAGACAGCAATAGGAAGAATTTAAAAGAAGAAACATTGAGATAGAACGCAGGAAAATGGAGGGGGAAAAGGAAGGCTCGCCACTGATAAGAACACCTCCAGGGAGGAGTCAGTCAGCTGGGAGAAGCCCGGCAATAGATAGGAGTCAATCACTAGACAGAAGGATATAGGAAGGAAGAGAACCACAATCTCCCCCGCGGATGCGAGGTATGAAGAAACAGGTTAAAAAATGTAGAGATGAAGGAAGATTAATAGGAGACGATCGATGATGAGCTGGAGGAGAATCAAGATACTTTTGCAGTATAGTAAATTTACAGAGGAAATAGAATGCTTACTAAACTTCAGGTGGGGAAAGAGCCAATTAAGAAGATAAAATTGAAACTCATAAAGTACCTCATGAAAATAACGTCATTGGAAGGCAGATTAGCCGAACAACAAGATGCGAATGAGAGTCTGAAGGAAATTATAACGAAAGAAAGAAAATCCCATCTTGCTGAAAAGGAAAAATGGTTTCAAGGAAGAGAACAAATCCCCACGTCACAGCGAGTAGAAGGACGAGAAGTGGCCCTGGCAGAACAAACAAAGTTCTTTGAGCAAGAACTAGGTCGACTACGAACTCAAAATAAGGAATACATAGCGGAGGCAAAAAAGATTGCAAGAATCGAAGGTAAAAAAGAAAGAATTGAAGAGGAGAATATGTATCTTAGGAAGAAAAACGAGGAATTAACTCAAGCGATGGCAAAGGTAGAAGTGGCAACAGCGGAAATACAACTAAGACTGGACATCGAGAATGACAAGAAAAAAGAACAGGAAAACAACATGAAAAAACTTGAAGATAGAATAACTGAACTGTTAAGAAACGAGCAACTTTTAATAAACAAAACAACAACAATGCAGCAACAGACCTTTCGCAAGCATTGAAGAGACCGGCTGTATTGGAGAGGGAGCAAAAAATTGAGGAAATCAGATAAAAAGGCAAACCATCGCTCTACATTCGTCCGAAGCGTGGAGAGACGATTGCCCAATTGAAAAGCAGTTGGGTAAATACAATTAACCCGGAAAGAAACAAAATCAGATCCTCGATTTACACAGGAAAAACAATGATGGTAGTGAGGGCAGAAACAAAATAAGATGTGGAAAAATAATCAATAAATAGTAGTAAACGATAACTTACAAATAGAGGACCAGAAGAAGAGGACCCCCCTACTGATTGTCTACAATGTGGAATCGGAACTGACAAATTAGGAAATAGCGGCGAAGATAGTCAACACAAACATCGATGATGAACAACTTGCAGAGCAGGCAATAACACAAACCAAAGTAAGATTCAGGACTAGCCCAAAAGGTAAGAGAGTTTGCCACGTTGTAATACAGGTATCTTCAGAGGTGAGGAAGGCATTGCTGGGGCGGCCCAGAATATATATCAACTATACGGGACACTCAATAAAAGATTATTTGGTGGGTACCAAGTGCTTCAAATGTGGGGACCTAGGTTATATCACTCGTTTTTGTACTGGTGACGAGGTCTGCGCACACTGCGGAGAAAAAGCATAAAAAAGAAGCATGTCCAAAGAAACAACTCCAGAGAGTGTGCATACCGTGCAAAATGCGGAAAAAGAGTGCAAGGCAGAGGATTTTAAGGAGTGCCAAACTTACCAGAGCCTACTAGCAAGGAGTGTCAGTAAAACAAACTATGGCTAAAGACCTTAACCTATCAAAATTTGAGAAAACATGGATAAAGGAAATGACATGGGTGGATAAAGAACAAGAGATAAGATTCATAAACTGGCTAAGGAAAAACCCTGGAACAAATAATAAAGAGAACTCAATAACAATAACCAAAGGCAAATTAAATTTGGAAAAATCAGAACAAACAATACTATATTTCATTAATCCCAATCTGGCGACCTTCCCGATGGGCTTTGCACGGCATGTTGTTGAGTCGCATGAGGTTTTTGATCTGAAAAAGACGAATAAATTCGTAATTAATAGAAGCAATGGAAAGGAATTAATAATACACTATACTGAGCATGACTTAAGATGTAGGTTCATACTGGGTATTCTCCTCATACATTAATCCAGAATGGGAATAACCTTGTTACTGGCTCTCATGATAACCAATTAATGAGTCTTCTTTAGATGATGCTATAGTTTCATTTATATATACAGGGTAAGTCAAAATGATGGACCCGATTTCATAAATTTATTTTGTAAAATATAATGAACATGTCTTAATGTGAGCTACGCGCAAGGAAAGGCAAAAGTTCAAACTTTAGTTGAGTTTAGTTTATGTCCCGCGTGGTTGCATTGTCTACCGCTACGCGGCGCTGGAAGCAGTTAACGAAAATGGCGCTGACTGGAGAGCAGAAATCGTTCTGTGTGCTGGATTACCATGTAAACAACTCTGTGATGAGTGTTCAACGGCATTTCCGTACCAAGTATGGCAGAGACCCACCTACTGGAAAAAACATTCGTACGTGGTATGAAAAATTCAGAGATACGGGCTGCATCTGTAAGCGAAAATCGACTGGCCGTCCTTCAGCTGAGGAAGAGACAGTGGAACGTGTTCGCGCCAGTTTTGTACGGAGTCCACAGAAGTCTACCTACCGGGCAGCGAGGGAACTTGAAATGCCACAGAAAACTGTATGGCGAATTCTGCGGAAACGTTTACAAATGAAATCCTATCGCTTGCAACTGCTACAAGCCTTAAGAGACACTGATTATGCTGCTCGAGCGTCTTTCTGTGCTGATTTTCTCACGTTAATGGAAGAGGATGGGTTCGCCGAAAGGTTATGTTACAGTGATGAAGCGGTGTTTCACCTTTCTGGGAATGTGAATAGACACAACGTAAGGATCTGGGGAACTGATAATCCCCACGCAGTTGTGGAACACCAACGCGATTCACCCAAGGTGAATGTGATTTGTGCCATTTCCCCTGAAAAGATTTATGGGCCCTTTTTCTTCCTTGAACCTACTGTGGCAGGACATGTTTTTCTTGATATGCTGCAACAATGGCTCCTTCCACAGCTCGAAGAGGATAGTGCAGATTTCATTCTTCAATTTAATGGTGCCCCTCCGCATTACCATGGCAGCGTTCGGGATCATCTCAATGAGGCATTGCCACAGCGCTGGATAGGCCGTGCATCTCAGGAGGATCGAGTTCTCATTCGTTGGCCACCTCGTTCCCCCGATCTGACCCCGTGTGATTTCTTTTTGTGGGGTTTCATAAAAGATCGTGTTTACGTACCACCACTTCCAACAACATTGGGTGACCTTCGCGCCCGCATCACAGCAGCCATTACAGAGATTGACCGTGACACACTACACAAGGTTTGGCAGGAGATAGACTATCGGCTTGATGTGTATCGTGTTACGCGAGGTGCTCACATAGAGCACTTGTGATGTGACTGAAAAAAACTTTGAGAGTTACCCTTCTTACCACATGTATTACATTCAGATATGTTCATTATATTTCACAAAATAAATTTATGAAATCGGGTACATCATTTTGACTTACCCTGTGTATC
>JAGDQP010000518.1:0-30829 GCA_022664845.1 Lepisma saccharinum | reverse complement strand
ATATATATATATATATATTAATGAAACGTTTCGACGGAGCACTTGAACAATTTCGGATAGCACTGAAATTCCTGAATTCATCACTGGTCCTTGATAAAATAATAAATAGATTCGAGGCAGGGATCCCCCTTACCTATGCCACTGACCTTTCCTCACGTCAAATTTTGTTTGAAATGCCCATCGTACACAGATAGGTCTCTCTCTCTCCCTCAGTCTCTAGTACGCCATACTGTACACAAATAAAATAAATAATTTGTATTACGGTAATGCTTCGTTACTTTTTTATCCACCCTATATTAAGAAGATAGCAGAGACGATGCCAGAATAAAAAGTTGGGGGAGTATAATATTTCATTTGAAAATGTCAGAGGACAGACATGTTTATAATATATATAAAGACTGCTGATAAAACTGGGGTGGGGGGAATAAGGTAGATTTGATGTTCTTTTAAAAATGGCTCCTCATATTAGTCAACTATCATGTATTCGGTTTTTAGTTCCCATTTCTCATCTTCCAAGAGCTAAATAAACTATAATGAAGCAGGAAAGTTTAAATAGAAACGTCATTGCGCAGCCCCTGTGCTCTAATGTTTACGGTTGTGAACTTTTGTTCATCGCTGCTGAGGCACGCAGGTTCGAATTCTGTATTTAATTTACATTTCTGAGCGTTGATTCACATCTATGGTATTCCTCAGTGAGCACTCTTTTTAGTCAACGAGGGCCTTTTTTCTAGGTAGTACCATCCTGACACACGTGTAATGATACTGAGATAAACCAGCCCAGTGACGATCAAAAAGTCCGTAACCATAATCACCAGAGTTGGATAGGTTCGAGTCCTACTACTGGCAATCCTTAAATTTTCGTCAGGTGAATGTCGGCATGGTACTTATACTAAAGCCCTGACCGATACTTTTCTCATTCCTTCTCCCACAGACAAGACGGCTACAGGAATAGCGGTTGTATCCTTTCATGCTTTAAATCCCCGAGATCATTTGATTGCATTAGAATTTTGCGCAAGATTTAAAACGGAAATTGTAAAAAGAATTTGAACGAATGCCGAAATTTGATAGAAATACGTAAATTGTTCTCAACACACCCACACAAAATAGAACTTTCAGTTTAGAAACGGAAAACTATGCTTTAACAAAATCTGAAGTGCAAAAAATGGGTTTTAAAGTTTGGAAGTTCATACAAAAACAAAATTAGGGGCATTTAAGAGTAATAGGCAAGAGATCTGTATTGTGTTTATATTCGTAGTTACGTCGGGAGGATAAAGATGGATAAGGCTGTAAGCTGTTTTTACCTTATATAATTATTATATTGCAGTTTCTACAAACTTCAGGAACTTCAGTAGGCAAGTAGCGACAAGTTGTTTTCGGGGGCGGGCAGCGTCTTCGCGGGGAGGAGGTCCGACTTTCCCAGATCTGCGGCATCTGCCTGGGTGTGAAATATGTGTAAAATGCATATAATTTTACAAAAAATTATACTTGTTCTACAAAAAGAAAAAAGAAAAAAATCGGTGAGGGTCCGGGGCTCCCTGCTAGGTGCTAGGTCAACCTAAATTTCATTTTAAAATATCCAATGGGGTTTTAAAGAATAAACACAAAAGTCGAAAAGAAAAATGGCAACCGAAAACACTTTTTTCATTGCATAAGTGTAAGTATAACAGTTTTTGGACTGTAGAAACCGCAGGCGGGGAGTGCATTGTCCTCTGCCGTAAACTTGTTCACTCCATCCATTTCATTCCATTTGCCAAATAACAGCAAGAGTTCAATAACCTGCATGCTGCGCATGCGCAACACTTGGGCAGGAAGACGATAGGGAGTAAGAATGGCACACTTGGCTTTAACTGGATGAAGGTCAAGTACTGTGCAAAAAGCAAAATTTAGCAAAGCTTGGGACTCGTTCACTTTCTTTTTCGCAAGTAGGGATGGACGGTAGAATTTGCAACAGGATTTTCAGATACGCTGTTGCTGTTGGTCAGGCTCAGCCTAGTTGAGATTTTGAGTTTGATGGAATCGTCCTGCAGTGTTGCCATCCCACATAACTTCTAAATTAGACCCTCACACAAGAATGACAAGACATCATCAGTGTTATTACGTTCATTATCGTAACGTGCCGAGTGAAGACGACGAGATTTGAAGAATTTAAAGAGGGGAGAGAAGAGCTCGAAGTGGGGGAACTCGGGGAACACCGTTTTCTTTTTAATTTTGGAAATAGTTCACCTATCTTTTAGGTCCCTTGATAACGATGCTCTAGTAAAAAGGGACATGGTGTCTCAGTCCGTCCGTGTCCAGAAATTAAATCTCAGGAACTACAAAGTGTTTGAGGTGTCGTTGGAAACGTCTTGACTAAACTAGCTCAGAGCCGCCAGAACCGTCTTGATTGTTGCAGTTCAGTGTTGCCAACCTTTTTAAAATATATATAATTGTTTGGTTCCATTCTATTAGACCTAATTGCGTCAAACTTGGCATAAACATATCATTCGATACAATAAAAAGTAACACTAAGGTCGCCTACGTCTCGAAGTACCCCACGACCCCGGGGTGGCCGAGAGGTTAGAGCGCTCGCTTTCTGTGCGCGTGGTCACAGGTTCAAACCTCGCCGGGGCCCATTGAACGCAGTGGTTCGGAGTCCACTTTACCAAAATCTGTAGGTCCCGTCCGTAGTAGCTCACCAGCTCGTTTAAGACGTTAATAACAATTCACTCACTACAAGTACCCCACTTGCCAGTGTTGACAATTTATTTTCTATTTTTTTTTAATTGCTTCCATTATTTTAGACATAGCACCACCAAACTTGGCATAAAAATTATTTGACACTACAACAAACTGTTTTTGTTCCCTTCCCAGTGTTGCCAACCCGTGCCCAAAAGCAGGTATCATGAACAGGTATCGTTGTATAGCCAAGCAAACTGTAAGTCAGGTCAGTGTTATTAAATGCTTAGCTATTTAAGTTGAGAGAAATATTTTTTAAAAAATCGCTACTTTCGGTGTCGAGTCTACTTCAAGCAAACTGAATTTTCTTTATCTTCAGCACTGTTATCACTATCTTGTCACAATATTTCCAGGTACAATCTACCTGGAATGTCCGATGGAATATTCTCAGAATGTATGCACTTATCCCTTACACACATTCAGATATTAATTGCGCATATATTACGAATAGATTTGCTATTTTATTTGCGCAGTCCACAATGCGATCGACTTTTATTGTCTGCGGAAAATAACTTCCGTGAATTTGCTCACATGTTGAAGACACATGCTAACCTTGTAATAACTATTATTAGAACGTGTGTCACACGAAATATGCTCACAGCACGTGGACTCTCAGTTATATGTATTTATGTCTGCTGTATCCCTCCCCACAATGTGTGCGTGCGTGGAGACAGTAAGCAAGCTGCATGTGTCGCGTGTCCTACGGAGATATGCACATTCTGGTTGGCAAGCAACAGCGCGCATGTCACATACAAGAAACACATCCAATCCACAAAACCATACAGCTGGATGCTAGCAGACAGAGAAAAAATTGTTCCCGGTAACCTTGGCTTGCAGAGAGGTTGAAAGGACGATGCAGGACTCAAGGTCGGCGAGGGCTACATGTGGGACACTGATCCACTAATAGGGGGCAGAAGAGGCCGATCTCTCTGGGTCAGGGTGTATGTATCCGGGGCGACCCAGAAATCTAAAAAGTCTGTCAAGGTAGAGGGGTTATACACGTTCCTTCAGACCAATATTCTTCTATTTCTATATCCACCCCTCCTTTCCTCTGTGGTGTTTTTATCCTAACCGACCTTGTAACATTTCCTCGAGAACAGACAAATAGGGGTGACGGAGTTCTAACCACGCGTCGTCTCATTCTGTCACAGCGAGCAACACAGAAAATAAGAAATAAACATCCCCCCCAACATAAAGGAATTTCATGAACAAACTGACATAAACGTTACATGAGTGACAGTGTCTGCCCCTCGCAATGGAATGGCAGTCTGTTTTCATCATTTTTTACTTTACTTCATTTCTCCGTATACACCAATGTATTCACGTAGACATTTCCCCCAGGATTTTCCGTTTCTTTGATATTCCAAATATCAAGGGGCTATTTACAAATACTAGCACTATGTATTTATCTGCATGTCTATCTATCATATAATTAGTTTTTGTCATTTTTTTGTCAACATTCCACAGGGTGATACTGAAATTGAAGTGAAAATGTTATCCATGCTCTTTTCGGGAACACGTAATATTTGAAACACTAATAAGTAAACTAGACATGAAGCTGAGAGACGTCTAATGTTATAAACAGGCCGAGCCAAAACTGCCGTAAGACCTTCAACAAAATTCTACTCAATTCCAATGTTATATACTACAACGGGCACAAATGTAGTAGCGGATTCACAAGTATTAAATAATTTTTAAATATCTTCATTATTTACAAGACCCTCAATTCATCTCATGATATTTCTCGTTGGAATGGATCATCTTTACTAATTCAGGGTTCTCTTTTAAGTTGTTGGTTAAAAGTTTCACACGGTATATTAAAGTTTGTTTTTGCAACTCACGTTGCCTGAATTGACTCAATTTGCATTTGCGACTTTTCCTCTTGAGAGAAAATAATCTCTCTATAGGGACATTGCTGCCCGAGACACAATAGGTTTAAGTTATTGTGGGGAAAGCTATTGTCTTTGAGATTTAGCAGGTGTGTGTTTTTTCCCCATGGAAGAAATAAAAAGTCACTTAGTATCGGGGAACGCATGTTTCTATTCGGTTCAAAAACTTATAACATCGAGAAGGAAAGGAAATTGAAATTAAAAATATACAGAACGGTTATTCTGCCGGTAATACTTTACGGTTGCGAAAGTTGGAGTACGACCCTAGCAGATGAACATAAATTACGTGTGTTTGAAAATAAGGTTTTGAGAAAGATTTACGGGCCGAAACGCGACGAGATGACTGGAGAGTGGAGGAGACTGCATAATGAAGAACTCCACCGACTGTACGATTCACCAGATGTTGTAAAAATAATGAAATCGCGACGTTTAAGGTGAGCAGGCTATGTAGCTCGGATGGGAGGAAAGCGAAGATTATATTCTATCCTGGTTGGAAGGCCAGATGGAAGGAGGCCATTGGGAAGACCGATACGTCGTTGGGAGGACAATGTTAGAAGAGATCTCCGGGAAGTAGGTGTTCTTGATATTGCCCAGGATAGAATCCAATGGCGAACGTTTGTTACTGCGGCGATGAACTTGCGAATTCCATAGGCCATAGAGTTTGTTAGTTAGTTAGTTAATGTGCTTTTTCCCCTGCAACTGAGTTTTGCTGGCAAAATATTTCTTGCGAGTTGAGGCCTTATTATTGTTATTTTACATTTTCTGGAAATCGGGGATTGAAGTGTTATTTCGGAGACGAACGGTCACTTTACTTAAAATACGCCCCCCTTATGTTTTCCACTTTCATTTTGAACTGAACTTCACAAGACATTGAAGAAAAAAGAACAAATAAACAATAATGATCGTGTAACTATAATGAATATCAAAATTAACACAATTTAGTTTGACAAAGGTTCCCAACTGAGGTTTTTCAGGGTTTTTCCTCAGTCAGATTAGGCAATTGCCGGGATGGCACCTTCAACATAGGCCAACACCTTCCCGAATCTTTTCCCCTCCCCTATCCCGGCCTGAGCATGTCTAAAGGCCATAAAATACATTTTAAAAATCGACAAAGGTCCCCAGACGTTTCTAAAATTGCTTATACGTGGCACGCGCGATTGTATCATCGATTGCTTACTTAGTACCTCTCATCAAACTTACACGGACTTTATAGTTGCAGGTAGAGTAGCACAATACAATACTTTGTGATGTTCCATTGTAAGTAGTCCAGAAATTAAATCCGATGAGTGGGTGAACGTTACAAGGTTGGGTATATTGACTTTGCACGAGTGTTGGGTAACATTAATTCGGTGTATTGCTGCCTACTCGTACTGAAACGTGTAATGTCGCTCCACCAAGTGTTGTTGTCTGCATGGTAGTTACGCTGGTCTCAGAATCTAATTTATGTAGCGATTTGCGTCTACTACTAGCGATTCTGACCATCCAAAAAAGTCACTGTTTCGTTGTGTCTGTTGCAACAAATGCAGGTGACTTTTAGAAGGCCGACATTAGCAAAGGCAGCAGTTCTTATTCGATGACAGCGATCGTATCCATTCCTCTACGAAGACTAAGTCGTCTACTACTACTACTACTACTACTACTGCTACTACTACTACTACTACTACTACTACTACTACTACTACTACTACTATTATTATTATTATTATTATTATTATTATTATTATTATTATTATTATTATTTCTAACTTGTATGTAAACTAATAGTTGTTCACAACCAACCATTTGAAAGTATACAGAAAGGGGAACGTTGTTCGCCAGGCATTTGCTCAAGACATGAATCTATTAATGATGTTTATTGGTATCATTATGTAAGCTGGCAACGTGGCTAAGCCGTAAAGAGTGTGCTTTATGAACGAAACAGCCAGCTGACATGGGCTCAAATCCCATTGAGAACGAAAAAAATTTTATCTCAAATTACAAGCAATGGAAATTATTTCCCTACCTTGCCAGAATAATATAGAAAAAAAGAAGTTGGCGTTGAAGTACTGAAAAGGTGCATACGTCATTGACCTGCAATATTCTTCCTTTCTCGTTCTCATTCTGACATGCACACGATAACGAAAGTTTAACAAGATCGCCCATGACATAGAATAGTGACTGACACACCTAAACATTTGGCAAATTTTAGTTATTGACATGGTCAGATGCACAAGATTTTACTCTACCCCCTCACAAATTTTCATGCTCGTAGCTTGAATGGTCGCAGCTAGAGAGTAGGTTTTGTTATCTGTGCACTACATTAATCGTAATATTAACTGATTTCCTGAAAAATTGCATTTTTTGAGTTGTGTCACTATCCTATGTCATGGGCGAGAGTGTTTTACAACGTACTCTTTAGCGGTTAGAGTGTTGAATGTGCAATCGGAAGGCATGCGATCGATCACAGTAGTCGTCCATCATGATCGAGGTTTCTGCAGGATTTTCCCTTAGTTATACCAGGAAAATGCCGCGATGGTACCTTCAAACTAGGCCCTGACCGACTCTTCCCATATTCTCTCCTTCCCCCTATCGCGGAATGACCCAGAGTTGCCTAAGGTCATAAATAAATTCAAAATCAAATTGTAATCTGCTGGTTTGTTATCCACTCTGCGTCGACAGTTGCAATTCTTTCAGTTGAAATTGAGCCTGTAACAGTTTGTATAATTTTAGTAAATTTTAATTTGCATGGGCCATTTTGGTAACTTTGACTTCGTTTCCTCATGAGTGCATTGCTTCTAAAACTCTGGAAATTCTCACTCAGGATGGTTGGCCGTGTGTTTCGAACCAGCGTGTTTCTCCTATACCGATATGAAGTTCGCGACGTTACAGCCTAGTCTACGGGGGTTAGGTATTCAACTTCAGATTACTTTCGTATACTGATACATTTTGTGCACAATATTCCCTGAAAACTCAAGTGCCGCCATGTTTGGATCAAATGCCTTCAATATAAATATAGCGTGAAACTTAATTGTGTTTTTCATTGCTCTGTTGGTTAAGGCGAAAGGCTATTTAGTGAGACCACCAGTGCTCTTTTCCTGCTTCAGCCAGATTTTCCTACACTGTTAAATGGCTTACTGAAACACTCATAATTATGTTAAAAGAGTACAAACTGTCTTTTTCCCACAGGGGCATTACAAATTCAACACAATTTGTACATTTTATTTACGTTAATAATAACTGTTAATAACCGTAAATATAATACTAACATATGGGGAGGGGGTGAAATTTTCGAAGTAAATATCTTTAAAATAAAGCTGAGAAATTAAAATTCAAAAGAAATTGAAAATAGAAAATATGTACAGAATATGCACAACCTAAGTAGTACCGGCCTTGCCGGATTAGACGAGGTGATAAATTATCACAGACCGATTAATGTCACTGGAATGACAGTAATCAAAATTTTCCCCGCCCCCTGACTGAAGAAACAGTTTCATTACTTGACTCAAGCAGAGCTGAAACGGGAGATTCGGGTCAAGTTTTGTACCGGGTCACTGGGTCTATATTTGGTACCCGGCCTGGCCCAGTGATTCGATTTCGGCCCGATGACCCGGAAAGCAAAGCAGATTTTTAATTTATCTTTGTGACTTTCGGCGTCTGTCTGAACAGTATCTCTTTCAGAGGTGACCAGAAACGGATGGCTTTACTCCCCAGTGCACCAAGAATAGAACGCCACAAGTTCCTAACAATAAAAATAAACATATGGAAAAAGACATATTTACCCGGAAAGAACAAAAATACCCCCCCCCCCCAGAGGTGTGTGTAAATAACTCTCCCCTCGGAAAAGCTATCCTGAAAGAATTTGCGATTCTCACAAATGAAAATGTTGATTGATGCAAGAATGGGTGCAAATGTAAATAATAATAATAATAAAATGATAAAAAAAAATAAAAAATGGTAAAATTCGTTTTCTTTTACGTTACTACAAAATATGTACCCACATAGCACATTAGGTATAATATATATCTGAAAAAGGTATAGAGGGCTAGCTCATGTCTAAGGTCTGACTGTGATATCTACTGGACGTCTAATATATATTTGAGAAAGATATTTACCTGTGACCTCTTTTCATGTGACTGGTAGATATCTAATATACGTATATTATATTGTGTTTCATGGCTTGAAAACGCGTTTGTCTTTTGTATACCCACGTACTGTGTTTATATATTTTCTAGTTGAATAATAATTTTTATGAAGTCGTTCTTACTTTGAATTTGAGGGTATGATTTTTTTTTATCTTTTGTGTTTAGCCCAGAATCTTTGTGTGTACCGGTAATTTTATGTTGATTCATTTTGCCCCACTGCTGTGATCCGCTTTGCCCCACTATAGGGGAAAAGAGAATAAACATGTACTGTTTAAGAACATTATTGTATATAGATATTATTCGCCATTCTTGTGCTTCCACTTGGAAGTTGAATTGTCAGAGAATTGCGTTTACTTTATTGTGCATATTTTTAGTTGCTGTTTAAAGCTGTTAAAGTTAAGCGACCCACTTTGTCCCCACCCCTTCCTCTATGGAAATTGGATGTGAATGCTTAGGACACAAGACACAAGAAGAGTTTTCCTAAGTCAGCACATCAGACAAAATCCGAGATGGTACCTATCAACTAGGTGCTGTCCGACTCCTCGCCATATCATTTCCGCTACTTTATCTTGGACTGAGCCAAAGATGGCTAAAGGTCGTAAATAGCAATTCACATTCAACAAATGGGCAGTAGCAGATGTTAATTAACGTTTGCAGTTACGAAATTTAGTTTGTGATAATTCTCAATTTACAGAATTTTGCAACTACTGAAACTGGAAGAGCGTGAAAAAAAAGAGTCATTTTGTAACACCTAATAATAATCGAGAAAATAAGGTATGCTAATGACACAAACTCTTTAAGAAATTGACTTTTTTGTAGTACTGTCAGTGTGCAACAAATGACTCTAGAATCAAAATTCTCCCTCTTCCCTTTACTAGTCGAATGCTTGGGAAAAAGTGAGGGGAAACTGCCTCCCCTTATCATTGTCAATGGGTAAGAGGGAAAGGAAGAGGGAAGGAGTCGGCCAGGGCCTAACTTGAAGGTATCATCTAACTTGGCTGATGCGACTGAGGAAAAGTCAATCAGGATATTCGACCGCTGATATCGAACAGAAGATTTTCACTTCAAAGTATTATCCATAGACTGAAGTGACAAGTTGGAGGAACGATATCCTTCGACGTGTATTGCAAAGGTAACAGCCAGCTCCTTTGCCTGCATACCATCTCGAAATTCGCCTGGTGGAACGGAGGTAAAGCTGAAAGACCTCAGAATAATAAAGTAAGGAAAAATATAAATAAAATAAAGGATGACCGGCAGCAAGACTCGGATGTGTTTGCTACTCAAGCACAGTTCTTCTTCTTCTTTTTCTCCTTCTTCCCCTTACTACTACTACTACTACTACTACTACTACTACTACTACTACTACTACTACTACTACTACTACTACTACTATTATTATTATTATTATTATTATTATTATTATCATCATCATCATCATCATCATCATCATCATCATCATCATCAATATGATGGTTGGAGTTTTGGAGTTTTGGTTTTAAATAAAAGTTCTTGGTTTTTATTTCGAATATCAAATAACTTGCGAAAAGGTGTATGTTTGAATACAATTTTTAATGAAGATTTCCAACGGAAAGCAAAGTTGAAGAAAATAATACGAAATTTTAATAAAACCAAAGTTCTAAAAATCTTCACGGATATTCAGTCGTGTTTGAAATTGATGTACGATTACTGCTTTACTTGCCCAGCTGGTGACTACTGTTAAGATGTAAATATCTTCTCCCGTAGAGAAGCTTATGACGATTAACATTAGTGTCATTGAGCTTCTTTACGGAGAGGTGGTATTTTGATAGCGACAGTGCTGGGCAAGAAGACCGTTAAAAGATTGGTTTTAAACACGGCTAAATTCCAATGATCTTTAGAACTGTGTTCTCCTTGAAAACATTATTAACTTCATGAATTATATTCTAAGCTAAAATATTACTTTTGATGGAGAAAATTAACTAATTTGCTTTTAAAATCGAGAACTTTGTTTTGAAATATATTCAAAATAGTATCGTTGTTTAAAATAATATATGTCACTCAGGAAAAATATTGTTTTCGTGACCATTTCCTATACTAGTTTTATATTACAGCCAATAATTTCGAAAAGGAATTATGGACCATTTAAAAGTAAATGTTCCTCAGCACGGACATATTTAGGGAGAGGCCCCGCCCCGTCCCAAGAAATTACTATTTAAAAGAAATAATAATATAATTTTAGACTCAACTATATACGGATTTTACATAAATTTCACACCGAAACAGACCTTGGACACCCCGAAAATAGTTGGATCTCCCCCACCCCGCGCCTAAACCAACTTCTAGATGCATACCTAATCCTACAGCTAATACACAACCTGACGATGTGTAGTACCTACAGACAGTACACGCATATTGAATGAAAGCCTGTGCACTTCTCTGAAGAACTGAAAGAATAATAAATAAATTAGTAATTAAAATTGTGATTGGTGTTGTCTGAAAGTAAAAGGTAAGTTTCTTTACCATTTTCACCGGACTAGTCTACCTTTTAACAAAAAGGGGAGGGAGCAGTAGTCCATTTTTCTACATGCAGGTAGAGGCGAGAAATGTGAAATCCCTTGTTAGTGGAATAGAATGGTTTCCCGAACTTTTTCTGTTCCAGTTTTGCCAATTGAGGAAGCATATGTCCTTCGTATCAGTTCAAAAACCCTACTTTCACCCCGTGAAGGGAGCCACCCGACCCACTTCACCCTCGTGGATTGCTGTAGTGACAGCGAAAACTCAGAACGTAACAGATTTTCAGCTTTCTACTTAGCAGTTAGAAAGTTACAATAGGGAAGCATTCGCGTTCTCAACATAGATTTCCATTCACTTTGGCCCTCTTTTTACTTCTGTGCCGCTGTAGAAAGTCTTCACAAAAAGGAGTTAAGGAAAAAAATGAAAGTGATGCAGTTCTGCTATTCATATTACTCATTCAGAAAAGAAAACTGAAAGTGAAAGTGGATGAAAATTACCTAATTCACTCAAGCGCTGGGTGTCGTGTGTAGTGAGGGCGTGATCTAAACGTAACGTAACGTAATAGCTAGACGGGGAGAGTGGAGCGGGCGGACATGTGGGTCACGAAGCGACCTTGACCGAAGATCGTTTTGTCTGGGAGAATTTAAAAGGAGAGAATGTGACGTCACTCCTCCGATCGCTTTTCCCTCGTGCTAACAAAGAGAAATATTCGGTGGAAGATTCCATTTAGTTAACTGGTTTTATTTTCCCTCCACCTTTAAGACAGTGAAACGCAGTCACTATATCTCCCTGAATGTGCTTCCTACCCACCTCCCCCGTCATCTTGTCAACAGAGTGGAACAAGCTCACTCGTCTTATCTTTCACTTGAGAAAAGGGCCAAAGTGGAGTATAGTCACTCTACTCTTCACTTCACTCACAGTCGGAACCTCGGATGACAATCATCAGGGAACAGGTCGGGAGAAGATCCCAGGGTCTTTGTGGTCTGCAGTAGCGCAAGCTTGATTTACTTTAAGAAAACCGGTGAATGTCCTCCTTTTTTATGTTTTTAACATGTGTGTCACTAAAATAGGTACCATATCGGCATTCGCCTTTTTGAGAAGCTAAGGAAAATCCTGAACCTATTTAATTTTAATCATGAAGAGCGAACAAGATAAAGTTTCTTTCTGTGCCCATTTTTTACATTGTTTAAAGCAAACGAAGATTTGACTTGCATCAAGTGAGTAAATTGTAGCCTCGATTTCTTTGATTTTTCTCGTATTAAATATATTTGAAGATCAATTATGTGAATTTTACCACAGATGTTTAATAGCAAAACTTTAGTTCCACATATATTTGTAGGAAGGATGGAAGATAGAAGATTAATAATTATTTTGCTTAAAAAAAAAACTTTTTTTATTGCAAGAACACCTAGAAGCTGCTTTCAGCGCAGGGTGAGGGATCCAAAGTGTAAAATATACATAATTACGCCTAAAATTAGATCGGGACTAAGGAAATATAAGGGTTCGAATCCTGCCCAAACTATCTTGACGAAGGTTTTCCTCAGTTTCAACTGGCGAATATCGGGATAGTACCCTGGCCAGTATCTTGTCTTTTCCTTCACTCAGGTCAAGATTCAAGATAAAAAATAAATACGGTTTGTTGCCTTAGATTCGTCTATACCCCAGAGACGTGAAACTGCTGGAA
The DNA here is from genome assembly GCA_022664845.1 of Lepisma saccharinum. Classification (NCBI taxonomy): domain Eukaryota; kingdom Metazoa; phylum Arthropoda; class Insecta; order Zygentoma; family Lepismatidae; genus Lepisma; species Lepisma saccharinum. The sequence continues at coordinate 17,927 of JAGDQP010000518.1, read as the reverse complement.
GGGAGCAAATGCTGGAGAGAACAAATGAAATAGGAGCAAGGTTCGAGAAAATAATGAAGAGGAGAAGAACCTGGTTAGGGCATTGGTTACGAAGAGACCATACACTGTAAAAAAAAAAATCCAAATTAAAAAAAAGTACCATACCATCTTTGAGAATACCATGTTTTCATCTATGTGCGAAAAAAGTAGTTCTTAACATTGAGTCTAGGAAAATCAATTTATTTTAAGAAGAAATAGCTTAAAGTGGAGAACTTTTTTTTTTCATGATACGATTTATTTATTTATTCTATTTTTTCATTTTTAAACCAAAAGGAGAACTTCCATAAAAATGATAAAATAAAGCTCTCATTTCTTGGAATACTGTCTCAGCTGTGAGAAATTCTTTAATTAATAAATTTTCAAAATTATATCTATCTCAAATTCAGACTTGGAGGAGGAACGAATCCCTTTTCGAGGATCTTTTTCTTCGTTGGAACTAGTTTCTTTTGAGAAAAGCCTAGAACGTGAACGAAAACAAGTAGACACTCGAATTTAAGAAAAGCTGATAGTAGCCAAAACCGTTGCGTTTTCTGTGGTCTGGAAAACCATACATTGCACGAGTGGATATAAATTTCATTTTCGTAAATGCTTGATTCTATAATACTTTTGAAACAAAAATATCGATAATATGGCACGTGATTCACCACCCTTAGCCATTAACGCATGACCATAGGAATAAATCCATTCTTTTAGGAACTTGTATGCATTTTAAATTTTATTTATGGCCTTGAGGCATCTAAAGCTTAGGCCGGGATAGGGGAGGGAAAAGGAACCGGGAAGGTGTCGGCCAGGGTCTATGTTGAAGGTACCATCATCCCGGTATTTGCCTGATGTGACTGAGTAAGGAAAGTGAACTTGAATGTAATACGTTCCTTTTTTTTTCAATGCAAGACTTTGAACTAAATTCCAACGTTTAATATCAAATATATCAATGGTATGAAACTGAATTTGGAACGATTTTTTTAGGAACTTCACCAAGACTGCTCAAATCGAGAATTATTCACAAGAAACAAAATTATGAAAGCTGAAGAAATAAATAAAGAAAGAAAAAAAAGGAATTAAACGAGACAGCAGGACTATTTAAGAACTTTAAACTACAAACACCAACCCCTGTAACTACACAAAGATTTACAAAACTGAAGAAATTTTGACGAATATCATTTCATCAGGAATTTGCTTAATACAACTTTCAATAAACCAGGAAAACTTATCTTGGTGGACGACTTGGAATTGAACTCTATTTTTTTTTTTTTTTTTTTTTACTTTCAATAAAACGCACAAACCATAACTAGGAGGGAGCAAAACAAGTAAACACATATATTCCAGAAAATAATGGAAAGTATGTCTGAAATGAAAAAAAAAAGTGGAAGAGGTTGAATACGACTCCTTGGCTGTTTCAACGAAAAGAAATGCAAGATCAGATGAAATGGAGAGACCTAAACTATCCTTGAAGAACCTGTCTCTACATGGAGAACACAAATAATAATAATTATATTTTCTTTACAAGATTCGAGCCCAGGAGTTTACAAATACTAGTCCAGCTCGTTATTGGAAAACCATCATAATGGTTAAAACAACCGAATTCTGAACTCCTATACTTAGCCGAACGGTTAACGCGAACGCTTTCGGTGTGTGCGGGTCTGAGTTCGAGTGCTGATGATGGGTCATTATTTTTTTTGTATTAATGCAGCATGGCGAACTATTTAACTAAAGAAGTAGCGGACTCCAGTCACGAAAGCTACGAGAACGAGTCGTTGCAGTGACTTTGCAACACCCAATTAAAGAAAAATTGTATGGTAGGCCAAGACCCGACTTGAGCTGTAGTGAGTGCTGTGTAGCTGTTTTTAGTTTTTATGACAGAGTAGCAATCATAAGACCATGAGTTCGAATCCGCTGTCTGCCACATATTATAACTATATTCCAGGGATACACACCAGATATCCCGAGGATATCTTAGAATACCCATGGTGTATGCATAGAACATTCTACGTATATCTCAATGTTTGGTATGAGCTAATATGCTAGGAATATTTCTTGGCATATTCCAAGGATGTATGATTGTTTATAATTTCAAGATATTCTCGGTTCCAGAAATTCCAGTCTAGAATATCTATTTCATATTCTCAGAAATATATGCCAAGACTATCCTAATTTAATCCCGAATATTCTGTAACAATATCCGTGCATTAGAAATATAAATGGGATATTTCCAAACCTTCCAAGAAAAAGAACATTTATGATCTTTTTCAAACTATCTCAGGCCGAAACATTCTGAATTCGAATCCAAGATAAATGATGAATGGTTGTGTTCATGCAAAGGAAATCTAGTAGTTATTCCAGAGATAGTACAGGAGTGTATTTGTGGACGGGAAAATGGTGTAATTTGTGTACTGACAGTTTACTTGTTTGCTTTGTAATTAAGTTTCCATTTAAAAAATACTTGAGAAATAAAAATAATAAAAAGCTAATTCCAGAAGACGGCAGAAGATATCTCTCTCTGGATACGTAGAAATATATTCCAATGGCTATGTGTTTTGTATGTATACTATCATCAGTTGTAGTTTTATTTCTTTTTCAGGAGAAAGGCAAAATCTTGTACAAAAATTATTGTTAAACAACCAACCTTGACTTCATTCATCAAGTGTGTAAATATTTCTTTTCGGTCACCTGGATTAGAGCTATAAAGAGACCTCAAGTCGTGTGAAACGACGCGAATGAAACAAGCAATCGGAAAGCAAATAGGTCGAAACAGAGATTATGAAATGTTGGTGAATACGTGTGTGTGTAATATATTTGTGAAGGGTGGAGAAGATGAAGAAAAATGAGTGCACTTTATGGGTATAGGTTTTGGTGTAAGGAGGTTATTAGGGGAGTGGCCTACTGAACTTTTAAAAACCAGGTGAAATAGAAGGAATGAAGGCAGAAAGTGAAACTCGGCCTAGCGACCCCAATGATTGTCCTCTGTAGGAAGGGAAAATTGAGACTAGCTCCAATTTCGTCTCTCTAATACACTTTCACGTTGTTGGTAAGCCCTTATTCTCACAGCGAGACATCTCCAGCTTCCTGGGGACTGTTCCAATTATTTGTTTCAGCGGAGGTAGCTTCCTCCCTCTCTCTTTTTTATTCTCATACGAGAGGGAAAGTACGATTCGTCGCTGCAACTCTCACTTTCAGCACAACATACAGATACTCATATAGGTTAATCAACACACACTCAGTAGAATCAGGAGACACACTTAGAAGAGAAAATTTATATTGTTGCTTTGCCTCCAATATTCCAATAACTGTTATTGTTAGTTCCCTAAATCTTCTTGATATGTGATTGTAGAAACATTACACCAAAAACTATAGATCCAGTCCTTAAAACTCACTAGCTCATTTCGGATGTTAATAACAATCCAATCATTATAGAAAATTAAATTTAAATATTTATGTTCTTATTTAGGCTACTTATCAATAATAATGTACTAACGATGTTGCATTGGGTATAAAGATTATGGCCGACAACCAAAAGTCTGTGCGTATATATTTTGGACGTTGTCGATTGTCTCCATAATTATACATATTTAAAATTCTACTTCTACTACTTTCGAGAGCGCTCCTCTTCTCTAGGCTTGAGGTACAAAATGTAATTTCTGCAGCTGTCTCCGGCGGAATTCGAACCTGGAACCTTGTGATTTGTACTCCGTCAGTTTGACCTGTACGCTATGGGAGCCTCTCCTGAGCGTCTGTATTTTACTATTAATTTTATGTTATAATGTCATATTTTTCTTATTTGTGAGTAAAGACGTGCATATAGGCTTGAATTGTATCTTGTACTAGTGCTATAGAGGCCGCCTATCTGATTTTTCTGTTTTGAATGTTGATCTTTGTGAAGTATGTAGCATTTATTCCATACATAGGTCTACTATGGCGCAAAGAACAACATCCGAAACAGAGAAAATCAAAGAAGCAGTAATGGGTTATATGCGTAGGACTAACACGGCGTTGGACCAATACCCGCATGAGACCAACACTTCGAAGAACCGGCGTTGGACCAAAACTGCTTATAAAACTAACACGGCGTTGAACCAAAACAGATTTTTCGCCTGGGGTGTTGGTTGTACGTCGCTTTGTGCTGATTGAAAGGTCGTACGAAGTGTTGGTCCAACACCGCATCCCCATGTTCATAGCATTAATACAAGGTCCAATCAACCATCCCAGTATCGAATATGACCTGAGCCATAGGTGCATAAAGGTCATACGTAAAAATTCAAATTCGAGCCTATAAGGATGTTTCTACTTTAGAAATAGAAAAAATATTATTTTGGAACATAAACGTAATTGAGAATTAGCAGGCTCTCGGGTGACGACCCAATAGTATTTTGGTTAGACTGAAGGACTACAAGTCACAAGGTTCCAGGTTCGAATTCCGCCACAGAGACCTGCTGAATTTCGAAACTATCCCTGAAGAGGAGCTCTCTCGAAACGTAGTAGACGTAGGAGTATAGCTACATACATAAAATAAATAAATAATCATAAAAAGAATGAACGAGGTTAAATTAATATGTATACCTATAGACAGCAAGTATGTCACTAAGCTTCCATCAAGGATCAAAATGCAACTGTATATAAAAACAAGTAATTTCCATTGGAATATGGTTAAAATATCTGCACCGTGAAAAAAAAAACTTATTTTGTCCTGTCTTCACTTTTTCTTAGATATTTATGATGTTCGATGCAAAAATGAGTGAGCTTGGGTTTATTACAACATACTGTTAATAAGATGTACATAAGAAGTGTTTAATACGTTCAGAAGTTATACATGCAAAGAAACGTTCAAACTTGCATCTTCTTAAAAACACTTCTCACACACCTCACTTCTTGTGCACTTGTGTTTTGAAACGTAAGCTTTTTTTCAAATTGGAATACTCTCGAAACTTTAACGAGTGACACTCCCATTATGGGATCTTGCGGAATTACCGAACTTAATGGACTCAAATGGGTGAAATCAACTCTGACATTATGTGCAATAGATTGAAAGAGAAACCAACGTTGTGAATTCTAATTCTACATTATAGGACCTTCATTTCTTGTATTGAAGATGCAAGCATTGGGAGATGAGTGTGTCTTAATACATTCATTTCATTCTACATTTGATTTATTTATAGTAGAGACATCACGTGATTCTAGCTTCCTATATTATACATTATATTTGCGTGTGATTCACCATAGTTATCTTTGTAATTAGGGACTAAATAAGCGTCAAACTGCACGTATATGTTGCCACCCACACGCAGACATACACATGTATATAATAGAGAGATATCGTCGGCTTACAAGTCAAAATTTTGCGATTTTTGATTTAATGTGTTTATTAGACTAAAGATGGGTTTTCTTTCGATTGGTGAAGAGCACTAGTGTTGTTCATCAATAAATGTGTGTTTATTAACAATTTGGGAAATACCCTAGGGCAGTCCACTCTTTATCTTGCCAATTAAAATCCACTAAGTGACTTTGCTTTTTATCATTGGACAAACGGTAAAGGTGGAAGCTGCGAGTTCGGTACCTGATTGGGATTTTAGATAAATTCTCTACTATTGAATACAGAACACCTTTTAATATTTTCTGACACTTGCGACGGACAAAAGCGGAATATATACGTGTTGACATCCTTATCGTATCAAGTTGGAGTGCATCTAAGACTTAAAATTATTGGGCCAATTTTGGGGAATTGGACACTCCATTATGGAAGTACTGTAGATTCTATGCATAGCGCTATCGAAACAGCAAGGAAACCTATTGACATCTGTACGGTACGTGAATAGGAAAATGTCTTTGAAAGTGCCAGAAGGAAAAATCTCTATCAAACTAAAGAATTTACTTATAACAGCTGTTTGGATCTTAAGAAACTAGTTCAGAATACAACAAGCAAAACCAAGACAGACTAGGAAGGAAACTACATTGGCCCCCGCTTGAACTACGAGAATGATAAACCAGGAACCATTAGTTATATTTATGACTATAGCGGGTATTACAAAACAATAAATATACATAGGAGTCGCAGACACGCAGAGGGAAAGAAACGTTGTTTGCAAGCACGAATCTTGGTTTGCAAGTGTTGTTAGCAAGATGTACAAGAAACAATTGCCTAATTCAAAGGCCAGAAAGAAGGATATTATAAAAATCTGCCACAAACAGGTGATACGTTCATCTCTTAATAACTGCTACGAAAAGCTGCCTTCATCTAAAACAGCAAGCGATGTGGCACTAGTTACATCAAAAGACGAATAAAAACTGAACTGATTATATTGAGTATTGTAGCTTGAATTTTTGTCATGATGTTATTCTTTGATACTGAAGACAAGATTAATAAAGTACATTTTTTTTACTCATGTATAATCCTGACATTTGTTGTTCCACTTTTTTTTTTCGAGTTACAAAATTACAATTTCGTTTTCCTTCGTTATCTCAAAACTATGTTTTATGACTATGTGTTTCACTTAAGTATGTATCGTATATCCACCAGAAAATAGTCTAATACGTCTTCTATCTGAAGCCTTCATGAGATGTGGGTCAAATTAACCCTAGATAACTTCGTGAGTGGTTAGTAATGTCCTAACCGAGCTGATGTACTTCTAAGAACGGGACCTACATTTTTTGTTAAACTGGGCTCGGAGCCACTCCGTTCAATAGACCCCGGCGGGATTTGATTGAACCTGTGACCACTCGTCCAGAAATCGAGCGCGTCAACCTCTCGGTCACTCCGAGGTATCTAGATAACTTCGTAATTATGATTACACATAATTTAACTTTTTTGTTATAAATCGCCTGTGAGTTCCGCAACCAACCAAACAGTTCTAATATGTGTGTCACCTACCCTCAAGTATTCGGTGATAAACATTGTCTAATATGGTTTAAAACAAGGAGCAGTTATCTTAGGATGATTTATTGCTTTTTGAAAACATCAAACGCAGCACCAATGGTCCAGTCATTAACGTCACGGATTTCGGACCAACGTGGGGGAGGCACGGGAGTTCTAGTACTGCGTCTGGCCATTCTAACTGAGGATTTCCAGGATTTCCCTAACTTTTAGCCTCTGAGGGGACATCGTGACGTGATGGGGCTTTGGCAAAAGTTGTCACACCATCCCATTAAAAAGAAATCATCAAAACAACTAGATTGTTGGATGATATCCTCGACATAAGGGTGAGACTGCTTTTCACCCCATGTCTTCTTTCATGAATAATATGCAATAAGTATGGAATCTTTATTAGAGATCTGTTCTGGCTTCGAAAAGAGTGACAATCACAGCTTATATTAATAATAAGCGCAACTTGTAACCGAAAGATCATTAGAACAGAATGATGTTCAAAAATTGTCTCCATTCTAGTAGTGAAGTTCAGTTTATAGTGATTAGTACATATGATCGGTAACGAATTGAAACATTTATTTTCAACTCCTCCGAGACAGTGACAAAGGACAACCGGTTCACCTTGCACCAGGACCTTTTAGGGTCAAAGTCCTGCCTCCTGGCAGAGCATCAATCATCATCTTCGTTATATTGGAAGCGAACGGCTGCAACACATAATTGACGCTTTTCGCCGTAAAGGAAGCGTTTAGCTTTCATTGTAAAATTGGTATAATTTTAGACGTAATTATATTTATTTTAATGCCTATACCACCCAGGACACCTTTTTAAAACCTCTGGCTATGTGCCTGGTCTTTGTGTACCTGCAAATTGGCGCAGACGCTAAAATAAATTAGTTTACGTTTAATGAAATCAAAACGCGGAACACAGGTCATTTTCATTTACATAAAATTTAAAATTCGGTCCTTCATCCAGTTTGTACGAAGTCTAAACAACAGACTCGAGAGCACAAGTCGAAGTAAGATAATTTCTGTACTCAAGAGATATACACGCAGTTGTGACTTGTGAATCCTTGATCACAGTCTACCTTGAGTTGTCATCAAGGTTTCGTTGTCATGACAACGAACATCAACATTTTGCACGAAACAATGTTTCCAATTGCTGCCGCTAGAGGCGCAGCGAAAGGGAAGTTCCATATTTACTTGCGGGTTTCCTATGTACCTTAAACGTGAAGTATATATCAATGTATCCTGATTGGAAACATATAACATTATATAGTAGTTTTGATAATACAAAATAGTACCAAATATTAAATTGACTTTTATGAAATCAGTTGTTAAACAAGACTACTCGTCGTATTCGAAAGTTGGATACGAGTTAGTCGCTTCATGTTCACTACGGCCTTACCTTCGCTACGAAATAAACTCTTCCACGAGTCTACTGGGAACTGAGAACTTTGGGAAGTTGTGTTGGGTTGGGTGTTGTGGTTGTGGGCAGGAGTAGTACATATTAGAAATGGAGCTGCGCCGAGACGCAAGCGGATCAATTGAAGCAACCAACGCGAAAGGGAGGAAAGAATGCAATCGATAGGGCCTTTATTGTAACGTTGTATCTCAGCAGTGCGACATTCCCGCTGGCGAAAACCAAGATGTGGAATCGAATGCGAGTGGCTGCTAAACCAAATATTTCACTCTATTTTTGTCGATAATATCGATGTATCGAATTTTAATCCTGGAATTAATAGTGCGTAATTTCTCTCTCCTTACAAGATTAGCTTTATAATATCGAACGATCCAGATTTTGCAAAACAACTTCGAAGCAGTGCCTGTTCGATTCGATGATAGTGTAATTATCCACACATTGTGCGTTTGTTTCGACGGTGAAAGCTTTGTATGTGTGCTTAAAAATTTCACAATAAAACCTAAAATTGGTCCTAATTAACGATTTGCAGTTTAAAAAATATATGTATTTTCAGTGGCTATGAGTCCGGACTTCGGATGTGTTGGAGAAGCACGCAGGTTCGAATGCTGCTGTCCACTGTAGTAGTGTAGTGACAGGTTTTCCAGGGTCTCAGTCAGTTTAACTAGGCCAATACCTGAATGGTACCTAGCTTTAAGGCTCTTCCCGCTGAGGGATGTCATACTCCGTCTTGTGATAGGGTTAGGACATAGGCCACACAAATAAAAATATTAAATATATAATTATAATAGTTTTATATGTTTGTGTTCCGACAATTTCATACAGTGTTCGAAGTAGGAGAGAAACAGAGACGGTATGTTTTCCTAATACTTGCCTCGACATTTCAAAAATTGTATATAACAACACGCATGCCGTGTATTTCTGTGACGGTATGCTTTTAGCTCTCAAAAACCAGAGTTGGTATGCCACACCGGTGCATACCTCCTCACTTCGACCACTGGTTTCTTATATTTCGAATATTTGTTGTTAATAGTTTGGTATCATTCTTCCTTATTTCATGGCCCTTGTCACAGAAACGAAACAAAAAAGCACGATAAGTGAAATATCCGGGAAAGGGGTGTGAAGCGCATTCGCCAATCACCATTCGCACAAGAATTTCATTAGTGGATATCCTCAGAAGCTAAAAATCGATCAGTTCACAGCCTTACCCCTACATACACATACCACGTATTATGAAGACCAGGTGTAACATGAGGTCAAGAGAGTGTAATGTAGATGTATGGATGAGGAAGGTTATAAAATAGGGACACATATATTTTCATAAATCATGGCAATAAAAATTATTCCTTTGGCCTTTTCTGTTATGTAAAACGGGAGTAAAACTCATAGCCTATTTGAATAAATTAATTTAGTTTGGGCCTCAAGTTCGGCACCACTCGGGTAACGACGAGTACCTCAGATCAGAAGACAATGTCATCCCTCAGCCGCAACTCTTTATCATAACCTTCCACGTGATAGCGTTGTATAACAGAGGACCTACCACGACAGTATTGCGAACTACGGTCGGTCTTGCCTTTCCTCATAGTAGCAGACAAGGGTATTCTTTTCCGCTTAGCACTTTGCAACTAAATTAGCAAATTTAGTACCTATCTAAATATCCAACATTCAAATTTAATTTTAACAGTTTACGTAACATTACACTACAATACTACAGATATTATATTTATTATATTGTTGGGCCTTTAGACATGTAAGGCTCAGGCCGGGATAGAGTAGGTAGGGGAAAGGATGCGGGAAGTAGTCGGTCAGGGCCTAATTTGAAGGTACCATCTCGACATTTGTCTGCTGTGACCGAGGAAAAACCTTCGTCGGGATGGTCTGCTGCTGGGATTGAATCCAGAAACTCCCGAATGAGAAGATATATTTTCTGTCATTGATCAGCCTAAATCACCTTCTTCGCAAGCGACAACAGGATGGTTCGTTTAATAAAGTTTGGCTAAATGAATCAGGCCTTAGCAATAGCACTCAAAGAAAGCTCTGAATTCACACTACAAACACGTCATCTACAAGATAACGGCAAGAAATTCCCCTTCCTGTAGAGAATGCAGGCTAATGACTTGGTGTGAGAAGAGCAGGTTCTAGTTGTTGTGGAATGGAAAGACCAATGCCCTCCCCCCTCCTTCCTGGATTGTCGAAATCAACTAAATAAGTAATAAATTAATCTTCTGTAGACCGATAAAATAATTTTGCGGACCGTCGGTTGAAAATCACTGTTGTAGAGAATATGGATGGACTTTGTCCATTATCTGCTAATTCTACAATTCCGTCGCGCATCAAATCGGCCTGCAATCAGGAACAAACAACACGGAAATCAGACGACAGTACCTCTTGCATTGACCTCTAAAGCAATAAAAAAAAACTTATTTTGTCACGACGTAAACAAAAGGAACGGCTGTATTAACTGCATAATATGTTTACTTGCATATCGTAAAAAAAGTGGAGAAATAAAAGAAAAGTTTGATACTGAAATGTAAATTGTAAGGCAAGTAAATAAACTTGGAATATAGACAAATCTTTTTCAGCGCAGATTTCAGTGAAGTATTGAACGCAAACGCTCACCCGGGGGTAATTTGTGCTAATTGCGGGAGACTATTTTCACGAAAAATATTCCTAATGTCTTTCTAGAACTTATCAAACTTATCCTATGCAGGCCAGGAAATGGAAATATTAACGAAACGGAATGCTTTCTTTACCTTTGTTAACATAATACTGTCGTATTTTGTATATGATCACTATATTGACGAGGCGGAACATGAAGGGTTTAGATATTCACGAACCGGAACAGTGCTCTGATTTGCTCCGATCCATTTCGATCCCTGTTCCTATGGTGAAAGTGAAACTAAACCTCCCCAGAGGGGGCTGGGTGGAATTTTCGAGGAGAATTTCACCCCGGGACACCCCTGACTTCAGCATGACTGACACCATGAATATTTCGAATTATTCTGAATTATGTTTTTTCACTCATGCTGAGCCGGACTAAGGGTGGGGTACAAGGTCCACCACTGATTCAGGGATCCCGCCAAAGGTATACCTATGTAACGACACAGGGGATAGGTAACAGGAACCCTAACAGAGTCAGAACCCCCAAATAGCTGAATCCATCACTGCAATCAAGGCATATTTCGGACGTCATTGAAACTATCAATGTAGCACAAAGAGTATGATGAGTAAATTATTACTATAACTCTTATTTAGGACCCAGCCTCCGGATTATAGTGGTTACGGTCTTGGACTTCAGATCGCGGTATTGGGGACGGACATGAAATTCGAGTTCTCCTGCCGGTCATATGACATATTTTGTCAGTGTCACCAGTCGAATGACTGGATGGTACATACACTAAAGCATCGTCCATTTCTTTACTATAGGCAAGAGTACAAAAGACAATTGCTTTAAAATCCCAGAAACGTAGTTCAGTTTTAACACTATCTAAGAATTGCTTGCTGAGGAATCTATTGTTCATTCTTTCAATTCAAAGACCAATCTCGGTTCGGTTCAGATATATTGTTTCTCTTGGTATTGATATATGTAAACCAAAAAAAGTGTTTTGAATTTACATAACCCACTACTTAAATAAAGAATTATGTATGTTTGGTACGTGCCTCCCGAGACCCCAGCCGTCCCACTTGGATCATAAAATTGCGAGGATATAGGTGAATGAATATTCGCTCAACAGGAAATCTATTCTTTCGAGAAGCAATTGAATTTTCTTGAGGACTTTGATTTTATAGTATGTACGTAGCTCTCAATAGACGAACAAGTCCTCACATTTGCCACTTGCAACCTCCACGACCTTCAAAGTGCCGGTTCCTTTTTGAAAAATTAAGAACAGGGAGATTTAGACGACATTCAAGGTTTCGTGTTCCACTCAGTACGGTCCAAGTGTTAGGCATTAAGAGATGGGGCGGATCGGGTCGACCCTCTCATAGACTAGGCCCCGCCCCGTCCCGGCTCTTCACGACATCATGCTCTATGTGGGTGTCGAGGGGTAAACCCGTTACCCACCCTGGGTCCTCCTCTGAACACCTACTTCCATCCCCATGTACCCACCTCGACCCACCTTTTGTCAAGCCTCCGTTTGCTTCTGGCTGTATAGAGGACGAATCCATGTTGAACAATCAGAGGGAAGGAAGCACGCACATAATCAGGATTCGTTTATTGCTGTTTGGCCTAGGACAACCACATCTGACGAAACCTAGCATGCATGGTCCGTGCGTAAAGGACTCTCCCTGCCTCTCCCCGCTCTCGATTGCTAACGCTAGCAGCGAGAAAACATTAAACAGGATCTTGACTTGAGTTTGCAGATTACATACATAGTTACATACAGCATTAGCGTTCTGTACTTCTGTTGGAGAAAGTGCACACTGCTTCGTCGCGCTCACCGACGGGAACACACTAAATGACAGAAAAAAAAATCAGGTTATTTTGAACGCGAGAAAGGAAGAATCTTATTTTCCTTTTTTGGTAAGTGTAATTGTTTTATTCCGTAAAAGCCACCGAAATAGAACATCGTCTTCTATAGTGTTAGATTACTCCACTTTGGAATTTGGATAACAGCAGGTTTACTTATAAAAAAAGACAGGATCTAGTTTTTTTTTGTTTTTTTTAGAGAAACCTTTCCGGAGGTCGGGGGAGGAGCAGGGAGGGGGAGAAGCATGAAAACTAAGTTCCGCATGTTTTTACTATTCCTCGATAGTTTTTCGGAGGGAGTGTTTAGATAGAACTCGTGTTCTGGGGGAGTATAGTCCTGGTCATCCCCATTAAGGAGACAATGAACACATTTCTTTTAGCTGTACCCAGAGCTCGAAATGGAAATTTTCACGAAACGGAACGCCTTATCTTCGTTACCAATTGTTATTGTCTTTTTCTGTCTGTTATTATCATATTGACGAGACGGAATACGAAATGTCGAGATATTCACGAACCGGAATGACGTTCCGGTTTGCTTCGGTCTATTTCGAGCCCTGTCTGTATGTCGGAGGTAAACTACATTATGTCACTTTCCGTAAAACTCAAGCTGTTCATATAGGCCCTATTGGTTGATCTGAGCTCGTTCACATTTTTTGACAGTGTTGTGTTATCAATTGCCCATTCTTTTACAAAACAAACAATGATAGCTATAGTCGTGTGTACATCCAGAAAGAACAGGTTCAAATGTAAAAAAACTATGTATTGAGAAGTTTGGCAACGAAGTGACATAGTTCAGTTTACCTCCGAGGTACAGCGCTATCTATACTGATCCATATATTATGATGGAGGATATGATCGAGTATACCAGAGAAGAGTATGCCAGTTGAATAGTAGATAACTTTTCGTTTGTGGGGACTTCGAAGTCAAAAATCTTAGTTTGAACTTAAAAGTCTTGAATTTAGAAATTCAGGATAACCGCAGCCCAAATAAACGGGAAATTCCTCTGTTCATGGACTTGACGTTATTTATATGAAATTTATATTTTTATAAAGCTCTATTTTTATTTATGTATAATCTTTATGTTGAATCTTCAGTATCTCAAAGGCTTACGCTGTTAAACAACATACTTGAGTTGAGTGTAGCGTCACTGCAATTTATTTCAAAACATCATACAGGAATTCGTCTCACGTGCCTGGGAGAAGTCCTCAGCCATGATGGTGGCCTCGAGAATGGATGTAAGAAACGAAGAAACCACACATTTGCGTGCTTAAAAATGTAAAGCAACGCAATTTTTTTGTGCATCCTTCGTAGCGCTCAATGCGTTTTAGTTCCTAAAAGTCCTTCAATGTCATTTATTTTTTTCAGTGATATCTCTATATGCCGACCACGTTAGCAACCCATCTGTTTGTCAGGTTCCGTGTGGTCGCTATAGCAACGCAACGGAAGTAACGTGGTGGTTTTTAGCTAGCCCATTGAATCAGAATCTTCCCACTTTAACGAGGTGAAAACGCTTCCGCAAATGCATCACGATTTTAATAATGCATACTTTGTATAGTTTCATCGTATTCTACACCTGTCCCTACGCCATCAAGCTGGCTTCGTTTTAGAGCCAATTTGAATTGGATTGAGGGGGTGGAGCACAGGAGGATGTGTTCTTCAATTCCTGTCTCGGTCGCTCTTGTATTTATATTCAAGAATCTTTATAGCAAGTGTTATCAGTATCACTTCAAATTTAACCTTCAGAAAGATGAAAACGGTTCTTGTACATATTGCTTACACCTATTGAACATAAAACTAAGTTCAGAAAAGATATATTCAGAGAACGTAAATTTATATATATATATATGAGCTCCTGCGTAGCCTAGTCGGTAGCGCGCTCGACTTCAATGCGAGCGGTCCCGGGTTCGATTCCCGATGGGGGCTCAAATATTTCGGTGTTGACCCAGCATCGTGAGGACAATTGGGGAGCTGCTGTGAATAAAAGACAGTGGCGATCACAGTGAGAGCTTCGGCTCTCCTCTCCCAACCCGTCTGGTCAGCGTGGGAGCAGTAGACCAACTCCTCCCTTCGGGGAGAGACCTCATCCAGTAGTGGATTGAATATGGCTGTGATTTATTATATATATATATATATATATATATATATATATATATAGTGTATGGCTTAGTAACGTTAGATACCAGAAGTAAATGTTATATATGATAAGTAAATGTTACATACGAGAAGTATGTTCATACAAGAATTAGACTAGATGCTACCCCTTCCAGAATGGTATAGTACCTTAAAACGGACTGCAGAAGTTAAGCAGACTCTAGCCCTGCTCTGGTTAGGTGAATTGTGTTTCCTCAATTCCACTACGATGCCGACAAATGAGCTCTGGTCGCTTCCTTTCCGATATTCTTATATGAAATGGGCAATACAGAGCGCATATTCTGTATGTTTATATGGTATATACTATTCCTATTCCATGTCCAGTTTGTCCACAGTATGTCTATTTCGATACTCAAAATTGGTTGCTGAAGTACTTTTCTTTACGCAGTTTAAATTGATGTGAGGCAGGCAGATTATAACTTAAAATCCCTGTCTGTTTCTATGTTTCTATGTATTATTTTATTAGGAATCTTATGTCGGAATCTGATTGCTTTATGCAAATAGAAAGGACTCTAGTAAGAGTTCAACTGCTAGAAATGAAATGCACTAGGAGTACGCACAAAGTTTAAAGAAATACAATCTATGCAAATTGTTCAAAAATGTGCAAATCGTTTTTAAAAAATACCGGCATAACAAGTGCATTATAAATACAGTATTAAATCCAAAAGAACAGTAAACCAAGAACTTAATACAAGACGTTCAATCCGCTTACTTTCAAATACCCTCTGACTTAGTGAATTCAGCTTGGAGAAATGACTTGTTCGCGGACTCCACATTCAAGTCTAGACGCTCTCTGCGACCGCCAAAGATTCTTATCAGCTTGTCTGGCTGGATTGTTTAATTTATGTTCTGCTGTCATCTTCTCAACCTCTCTGATCCACAGTGTAAGGAAAGATGATTTCGTTTTCTCTCTCTCCCTTCGGAATATAACCTTTTCTCACTATGGGAAATGCGCTTGTTAATCAAAGCATGATTCGTAGACTTCGCGTCAGTTTATCAGGTACACCGCATGATGTCTCAGGAAGAAAATAATACGTGGGTATATCAATAAACCTTATACCCTGAGAAAGAAGGAATCCAACTGGAATCGTGAAATTTGCATGGGCGTTTATACAAGGTATTTATTTATGAACTACACCGACAAACTTTTCGAAATGTGCATAGGTTCGGAGCTACAGGCTGCCGAAAACGTGGGAAAATGAACTTTAGAGTTTAGAGCTTCATATGTCTAACACCACGAACAGTAGAGCTGATGCGGCATAGTACCGTCAACGAGTTTAAACTTACTCTTTTTGTGATATCGACTTGGTGCAAGCGAATTATTGTTTCCTGATGAAAAACCGTTCTATTCATGCTCATTTCGATTTATCTTTGCTTCAGAGAAGTTCTGGGGAGCCCCTAATTCCTTCGGGGAATACCTTGCGTGCCCATTACGGAAACTTGAAGTATGCATTTTGGGATATGTCAGATTTAAAGACTTTGAAGGTACCATGCCGCATCACCTCTACTGTTCAATGTTAGAAATATGAAGCTCCAAAGTTCATTTTCTCAAGCTTTCGGCAGCATGTAGCTCCGAAACTATGCACATTTCGAAAATTTGTCAGAGGAATTTTTCGTCTTGTTTCGATGTGAGGAATCATCTCCAGAAGTTGGTCGGTGTAGTACATAAACACTCTACATATGATATTCTACATTTTGTCAGCTTAAGCTTCAATTTATTCCAATTTTAGTGTTTTATATCCAATCTGAAATCAGATACTCTATATTACGTTATTTTTCGTAACGTTTAAAGATAGTACGTCACATGAAATAGTAAAAGTTCACAGAAATATTGAAATAAACTTTTAACGTTTTAAATTAAACATTTCCTTCATGCACATGCCTCCATGAGCAATGTAAGGCTCACCGGACATAACAGTTAGACACCTTTGACTGACACTTCCTGAAGTCAATGACGTCTCCGTAAGATCGAATCACAGATGCAGACATCGTAGTGTTCTTTTACAATTGAATTTGAAGGGGTCTACAATAACTGCATTGACTTTCTGCAGCAATTCTTGCGTGGTTGTGAAGCGACCGACGTCACAATGCATGGCACACGGTGGCATCCCTATCCTTCAACGCCTTCTTTTGACTGCAATTCTAGCAACGATCACTGATTAGCTAGATTGTCCGCCTCTGCTGGTAGACTCGTGGATATTTCTTTTGGTTCGATGAGCTCATTACATCTTAAAAATGACATTCAAGCGCATTTTAAATTTGCATTATATAATATATATATACCCACATAGCACAAACACGTATAATATATGTATAATAGAGGTATGATTTAGACGTTCAATACATCTAATAGATATGAAAAATTAAGCTAGAATACATATACTAGACGTATATTTCACGTTTATATGTCCTACCCTTATACGTATGCCACATGTATAATACATGTCTACCTAGATATTTGTTATACATTTGGTAGACATTCCTTAATTGATTTAGACGTTCAATACATCTAATATATGTATAAAATTAAGCTAGAAAACATATATTAGACGTATACTCCAGGTTTATATGTCCTACCCTTATACGTATGCCACATGAATAAGACATGTCTAGTTAGATATTTGTCATACATTTGGCAGACATTCGTTAGTGCGTGTAGCGTGGCATTCCTCTTAATTTTTGCCCATTTTTTCGAACTTTTGAATACACACTTAACAGTATTTTAGTATACTAAAAATTCACACTCGAGTAGTCTGTGCGTACGCATCCTCATCACTTACTATAGTTTATGCACAGACTAGTCGAGTGTGAATTTTTAGTATACTAAAATACTGTTAAGTGTGTATTCAAAAGTTCGAAAAAATGGGCAAAAATTAAGAGGAATGCCACGCTACACGCACTAACGAATGTCTGCCAAATGTATGACAAATATCTAACTAGACATGTCTTATTCATGTGGCATACGTATAAGGGTAGGACATATAAACCTGGAGTATACGT
>JAGDQP010000517.1:121186-142130 GCA_022664845.1 Lepisma saccharinum | reverse complement strand
TGAATAAAGCATGGACTCTTCTTAATCTTCAGGATGTCGATTCTCAGACGCTACTTTCAGGAAAGATGATGACGTCATTGGAATCAAGATGCCTACTCTCTGATTGACCCGGCTCATTAGTACATTGATGATGCGAAACCTGATTATAACAATACCTTGAATCAAGGGAATCTACTAAATCCCCTCGCAGGCACAGTGATCTCGCGTAAGATAAAAACAGGATAGAACGCTTAAATTCCTTTATAGTCGATTAAGTTTCAATTGTAAATTCCTGACTGAAAATCACAACAGAAAAATATAATCAATAGCCCCATTTCGTAAAGAATATCATATTCAGTTTGCATTTAGAATTCCATTCCAAAATCACTATACATTTTATATTGCCATCTAGTTTAATTTTCAACATTGCAAATTGAGATTAATGATACTGGATCATATGCCATGGGTTATGTGTGATTAGGTTAGGACACGTTAGTGCAAGGATTAATTATAATTTAACGATCTTCTAAAGTATGGATTAACCGGCCTATGATATTTATACTTTACCGGCTTTAAATTAACTTCAAGCAAATCAAACTTTAAGCAAACTAACCTAATACTTATTTGCGTAACTTACGGTGTGCCGAAGAACTTACGGTGGTTATGTTAGTTTAACTTCACTGTATAATTTCGTTATTGTTTAAATGAGTTGTTTCAGGTTTGATTATCGGAAGTTGATATAATAAATCCATGAATTGATATACTAAATCCATGAATTCTATATTGTTATTCGGCGAAATGATTTATAGCTGTAATTGCAAAATCTCAACTCAAGAGGGTATGCGTTTTTGTTTTGGTGCAGCACAATTTGTAATGTTGAACGTTAAACTAGATGGCAATATAAAATGTATAGTGATTTTGGAATAGAATGGAAATTATATATATTATTTTATGAATGGAATTCTAAATGTAAATTAAATTGAATGTGACATTCTTTACCAAAAGTGGGTTGTTGATTATATTTTTTTGTTGTGATTTTCAGTCAGGAATTTAGAATTTAAATTTAACCGACTAAGTTGTTAAATGTAATCTATGTATGTTGGTATCACGTAAATATAAAGCTTACCTTTCTTATTCTTATAATGAAGGAATTTAAGCGTTCTACCCTGTTTCTATCATACGCGAGATCATTGTGCCTGCGAGGGAATTTAGTAGATTCCCTTGGTTCAAGGTATTATTATAATCAGGTTTCGCCTCAGCCAATGTGCTAATGAGCCGGGTCAGTCAGAGAGTAGTCATCCTGATTCCAATGATGTCATCATATTTCCTGCAATTAGCGTCTGAGAATCGACATCCTGAAGATTAAGAAGAGTCCTTGCTTTATTCAAGAAAGTAAAAGTCAAGGCGTCTAGAGTATACACATTATAACGAAGATATATACCTAGGTATAATAGTCATATCATTGTGATTGCCATTACGAATGCCTTTCCATTTTTTCTTTTCCATTTTAATTAAATTATTTTTTTTCTTTCACTAAGGACCTTTGACAACTGTTGCTGAAGTCTTTTCCTAATTTGTTAGTAATGTGGCCTAAAATTTTTATGTTGTAAAAACGTTATTTTACTCGTAATAGAGAACAATAATTTACCCATACGCTCCACCTCATGGCTGTTTGTCCTTACTGGCTTGTCAGCATGAGGGTATGTTTTTGATAGGTTCCTAACATGTGATGAGAGGGTGAGTTCTGTACAAGACTGCAATATACTACCATTATTGTTTACTACGTCAGAAACTTGTTCCCAAACAACAAAAACCATCACTGCACCCAAAGACGTGTTCTGCATCGTGTATTTTGCATTACGAACTGCTCTCAGTTGACCGAAAAGTCAATGTCATTGTTATAAACAATGAACATAACAACGAGAAACTGAAAAGTAATAAAAACCTGTACTCATGAATCAGAAAGATGTCCTTGTGTTGTGTAATAACAACGAAAGTCAAAGTAAAATGCGACTATTATCTACCTTGATTAAGAAATGTTGTTGCACTCACCATATTCCCTAGATATTACACACCACACTATTATTTGATCCATTCGCTGGAGAATCACCTTGAACAGTTCCGAACCCTTGATGATGTGACAATCACGCTGGGTGGATTCTTCATTTCCCATTCTAAAGAGTTCCATTATAATGCAGTCGATGGCGATGGTGTTTATTTTTTTTATGCAATAGGTATCATTTTCATTAATGTGTGACAGTCTAAACTGTCGTTTCTAATTCCGACAGAACTATTTTGGTTACCTTTATAGTGTGTTTTGAAAACAAAATGATTGTATTGTTTGTTAAGAATTTAACCAGGATTTTAGTTGTTTATCTTTAGATCCCTGATGTTTTCATTGATAATTTTTGTTAGTTACGATGCTAATGACCATAATTACAGTAAGTTTCTTTCAGATAATACGAATACATTTCAAGAGGTTTACCATTGGTGTTTCTTTTCTTTACAGAAGACAGTGCATCCGTTGCTGATTTTGTCGACGCTCAATCTGACGTTGAAGTGGAAGAAATTCCAGAAGAAAACAAAGCGGTGAGTTCTTTAGAACGTATAGAGAGTGCAGACGAACTAAGTACTAGAGACCAAACGACTGAAACATCTCTTGGACAAACAACAATTATTTCTGTGATAAAGAATACAGCAACAGATAAAAAAGATACTCCTTCAGATATGGAGTTAACCCCTGTGGATTCTCCATCACAAGAATATACTAGCCTCGAGTCTCCATCTTCAGGATACCCTGCCATGGAAACCCCATCACATGATAAAGAACAAACTACGATCGAGTCTTCATCTCAAGGTGTATCTTTAGAAGATATTGTCGTGGAATCTCCATCACAAGAACAAACTACCATTGAGTCTCCATCCTCAGGCTATCCTGCAACAGAATCTCCATCACAAGATAGAGAACATACTACGATCGAGTCTCCATCTGAAGATATATCCTTATGTGATGATTGCGTCATGATGGATATATCTTTGGATGGAGATGAAGACGATGACACGAAGAATAGTCCATTGGATGTGACTTTGGATGAAGAATTACTTGGTAACATTAGTGTGGATACCCTTGACGCATCAGAGAGCGACATCAGAATAGATGATTCGACAGGTTTAACAACTGATTCTGTGACTGCAGAATGTGTAAAATCTAGTTCGGCGGTAAGTCAAAATGATATGAGAACTTGTAGTAAGGAAGTCGATAAGGTATCACCTTTATTGGATTCCAAGAAAGATGAGAGTCAAAACAATGAACAAAGTCAAAATATAACAATGTTACCTTCTGAAACAAAATCAGAACCAAAGCAAGATGCTAAATTGCAGACAACAAATGGTTCTCCTCAAGAATCAGAACGATCAATTACACAAATACAAAAAACAGAAGTTAAAGAAGCGAAACCAGCTTTGAAAGAAGAAACTGAAAGAGTTACAGTTCAACCAGATAGAAATGTTGAAAGTGTAAAACAAAATACACAAGTAATGCAATCAAACTCTGAACAACAAACTAAAATGTTTGAATCTGTCGTACCGAATGGAAAACAAGAAAGTCCACCAAAAATTGAAAAAGTAGAATCAGGTGACAAAAAAGTTAATGGGTCAACAGATTCTGTCCAGGTTTTGAACCAGATAAAGAAGGAAGATGTAAAGCAAGGAAAGAGTACAAACACAAAAATATCACCCGCAATTAAAAGAAGAGAAAGTAGAAGACAAGAAATTAAAATAACCAAACCACTAAATGTAGAAGCACATAAACCACAACACGATACAACGAACGTGAAAACACCACCAGCTAAATCTCAACAACAAACTATCGACGCAAACCAAACGAAGGTTCAAACAAATCAATTAACAACAAAAGAAAAGGGAAGTAACGATACCACTACAAAATCGGTGACAGCTACAAACCAAATGGTAGAAAAGGAAACAAAGCCATCACAACCCACTTCACAAGTACAGGCGACAAAAGCAGAAGATCACATACAAGGGAATACAAACGTAACACAAGTGAAACCAAGTCAAATACAAACTACTCCATCAGTTCAGACAAGTGCCCCACAAACAACAGCTAACGAATCAGAAAGGAAAGATCAAATGAAAATGGAAAAAGTTGAACCAAAAGAAACTAAAGAGGCACAGAAAACTGAACAAGTACAAGTCAGTGCAATCCAGAGTACTGCAAAAGCAGAAACAAGTACAACACAAGGAACTGCAAAAACAGAACCAACTGCAACACAAAGTACAACACCACAGGAAACGAGTACAACTCAAAACATTACGAAAGCAGAAGCAACTACCACACAAAACACAACTAAAGTAGAATCCCATGGTGCACAAATCATTGAAGAAACAACAGTAATGAAAACACTGACAGAGAAGACAAAACAAAATGAAACACAACCACCACAGGTAAGTAGCGAAAGTGTAAAATCAGGAAGAAACGAAGACGTGCCTCAAAATAAAACACAGAAAATTGACAGAAATGAGGAAAGTGTAAACAGCACAGAAATAGCTGATCAGAAAAGCGAAGATAAAATGTCTGATGTCAAAACCCAGATGGTATCAGATCAACAGAAGTCACAGCCACCAGCCGAAAAACCGGAGATTACTTCTGAACAAGCAGAGAAAACACCGCCAATAACTAGCATCATATTGCCTGAAATTACAGAAGTTAAGAGAAACACTGAAAGCCCAACAATCGCTCCAACAAAGAGTAGAGACGCTTCTGTTGAACCTGGTGCTCAACCTCAACCCATACGACCCACAATGAGGGAAATGACTCCTATGTTAGACCGTAGACGACAAACCATTCAAATTCCTTTCGATCAAATGCCGAAAAAAGAAATTTTAGCTAGTATCGAACGTTCTGCACAAAATAAAGCCATGGCCCACAACAACGAGCCCACAAATCAAAATCAGTCCCAAAAGCAACCTGTTGAAAAATCACCTATACTTGTAGGGAATTTATTACAGAAAAAAGTTCAGGCTATTTCAGGTGAACCAAAGATTCCTGAGACTTCTGAATCTGGTGAAGGTGAAATTAAGACAACTAAAGTTATGGATCAATTTCAGTTTGAGGTAAGTCTTTCAGCTTCAGCATGACAAAAAGAGATGCTTGATGTTCAAGTCCTGTCTGCAGTGATTGTATATTTAACCACTGGTACTTCGTGTGCACTTTGAACCTATTTTGTCCATTGCCTGCCATACATCAAAACGGCCTAAGTGCCATTTTAGATAACAGGAAATGTATATAAAATAGAGGTCTGATAATCCACTGGCGGATGAAGTTACATATTCTGTATGTAGTAGATGTGCTTGTTACATTATACAGTAAGACTCCGAAAGTTTAATTAAACTTCTAATAAAGGGTTTTTGTTCGCCTTGCTCACAAATCTTTATTGGTACTTAGCCCGTTTTGATGATATCCTTCATATATTGCTAGCTTGCTCTACTTAAATTATGATGCCATAATAGTAGAAAGTAGAACATACCTATTGTGAACAGATGAGAAATTTGGTTGATTTGCCAACATGATTTTGATAAGTTTTTAGTTAATGAAAGTCAGTTTATTATTTTCTGATATCTAGTGAAATTGAGAACACAAAATATAAATGTCATGTCAGATTTATTGCAATACAGAATATAAACATGTATATGTATTTATAGTATGAATGAAAAGGAAAAGAAAAATCCAACCTAAAAGTTCAAATGTTTTCGACTATTCTAAAATCATGTACAGAATTAATTTTTAAGATTTATATTACAGATGGAACACAAGGTAAAGTATAAAACCTTAATTAATATTGTATAATAGTAATTTAAGGCAGTTATTATTGTTATTCAAATATACTTACCTGAGTATTGAGAGTAGACCCTATGAAATAATAACAATTCACAAACTGTTAATAGTTTAATTTTACAATTAAGCTTACACTAATTTTTCAGGAACTGTTAATGACACACACACACACAAAATATAATTTTTAACATTTTTCTTTTAAAACTTATGTAATGTTCACGGAAAATTTATGGAATTCCCCAATTATGAGGTAGGTTTAGTATGCTTCTGAATCATATTCATAATGAAGAATTCTGTTAAAAAAGGAAATCACTGGTTTCTGTTTGACAAATTATTTATTAGATTTCAACTATCGACCAGCTATAGTGACACTTCTTAAAATTGATCTCAGAAAGAGAGTTGGGGGAAGAAAAGATATATATAAACCAAAAGTAATCTTGACAGAAAATTCTCCATAATTGGTCATTTCATGTGCTTATTATCTCTGTGATTTGGAAGCCAGGGCTCCAACGATCAATCATTGCTCAGGACTAATCAAAGTAGAAATATAAACAGATAAACTGTTATAGGAAATCTAATAGCGGCGAACAGCAGCGCCATCTTGCGACTGAAATGAAAAGTTGAGTCATTCATTACCAGATGGTGCAATTGATATGTATTGTTCTCCTAATAGCAATGCAATAATAATAGAATATAACTAATTTAAAGATCTAATTTATTTAACAGCGAGTTTCCCAGAACTCTGTGCGAGAAAATTTTATCTTCTCTTCACTACATCTGGGCTGTTGTCTATACAATAATTTTAACATTACGTTGACTCGCTTACCTTTCATTCGATTTGGTCGGAACTCATTTGAAAGAATCATATACAGTAGGCGCTCTTCGGCCCGGCACATTCTCTTTTGGTGCTCTTTAATCCGGCATTTTTCGGTCTGGTACATTCTCTTTTGGTGCTCTTTAATCCGGCATTCTTCGGTTCGTCACATTCTCTTTAATCCAGCACGTTCAGGACCACGCCATGCCGGATTAGCGAATTTGTCGGATTATCGAGCATCACTATAGTTTTAACGGTGAGAAAAATTAATACAGTACAGTACAATGATATTTAAAACAAGTTGTACACGTAATAAGCTACCCTATGGCAAGATGAGCGTTACTGTTTAAAAAAAGTCTTTAGAAAAAACATCAACAAACGTCCGACACCCGAAAAAATCCGAACGTGAGCGGTTCGATCGGTACCGAACTGAAGAATGTCGTATTGAAGAGCCCCTAAAGAGAATGTGCCGAACCGAAAAATGTCGGATTAAAGAGCACCAAAAGAGAATGTGCCGGATTAAAGAGCGCCTAAAAAGAATGTGCCAGCCCGAAGAATGCTGGATTAAAGAGCGCCTAAAGAAAGTGTGCCGGACCGAAGAATGCAGGATTGAAGAACACCTAAAAAGAATGTGCCGAACCGAAGAATATCGAATTAAAGAGCGCCTAAAAAGAATGTGCCAGCCCGAAGAATGCAGGATTAAAGAGCGCCTAAAGAAAGTGTGCCAGACCGAAGAATGCAGGATTGAAGAGCGCCTAAAGAGAATGTGCCAGACCAAAGAGTGCCGAATTAAAGATCCTACTGTACCTGTAATGCTGTTAAAGAGACTACGTTCTCTATCAGGAAGAACTGACATTAAATCAAAGTAAACTAAACACTTTATAAATAAACACAGTGTAAACTGAAGGTAGTTAATAATAATAATAAGGTATTTGATAACACAGACGCATATTTAGACTTATACCACAGTGTTGTTTGAAATATAAAATATAAAAACTTTATATATACCGCATAAACATTTACGATACAAGTAGAAATAATGTTTATACTACATTTGTAATAATACAATCATATGTACCACAGACGTCAAGATACTTAATGTTACATACAAGAAAATGTAATGAATTTATATCAATTTGTATTTGATAACATTAATCTAATTGTAAGTCAACATACAACATTATTTCATTATTTTTTTTACCTAACCTTTGCAGGTACAATAATAAAGGTAAGTGTTTAGAATAATAATTACTCCTAACATCTAATTTCAGAATTATTTATGAGCAATAAAGAAAATGATGTTTCACAAAATCTTATCTATTTACTCAGTTCACGTAAATTCATAAACATTTAATAAGGTAGGTGAACCAAACGTGCTCCACTTAATGGTTGCTCCTTTATTATCACTTTGTATTAAGGGCTAGAAATTTGACATTTTTAGCAATTGTACCTGGATTCTTTTGCTTCAAAACCTGATATTTGGTTGGAGATTATATGCAGTAGCTTTACAATTATAGAACATTCTTTAAAACCTTGTATTGTACTATTATAAAAGGTGGTCCACCCGCTCCAAATGTGGTCCATGACTTGTACCAGATGTGGTCCATTCCTTGTACCAAAGGTGGTCCATGCCTTGTACCAAATGTGGTCCATGCCTTGTACCAAATATGGTCCATGCCTTGTACCAAATATGGTCCATGCCTTGTACCAAATGTAGTCCACGTAGTGAAGCTACAGATCGAGAATACAATTTCGAATAACTGCATCGAATACAACTTCCAAATAAGATATATTTAACATGTTTATTTGAATATACGCCTTTAAATGCTCAGATTTGAATTCTTTAACTACTGATTGCAGAATGTGCAATATAGCAGTGGTCTTCAACCGCCGATCCGTGAAACTGTTGCCCCGGTCCTCGGCAAATTAATGCATTTAATTATTTATAACTTATTTTGTAGATTTCAACAGTTCAAGATTGATATTAAAGTTCACATTTCCTTTCCAAAACAACTAGAATATGAAAATGTGTTAGATCTTTCGAACGCCAAATAAATCTCTAATTTATTGACATCTTCCCGATCCTTAAAAGTTTTACCTGTAAGTTACTGGTCCGTGAGTATCAAATGGTTGAAAAACACTGCAATACAGCATCGAATACAACTTCTATGAAGCAAATAATATATATTTACATGTATATTTAAATGTAAAGTTCCTTAAATGCTGAGTATTTTAAGTACTAAATACAGATTGTGCAATACAATATCGGAATTGCACCTAGTTTCAAAGATTTGAAGGTGAAAAAGAAACGAAAATACTAGAATCTTTCTACATATTCTTTGAGAGCAAGAACCGAACTTCTGTAAAATAAACCACAACTTTTTATGGGCAATTTAAAATAATTACGTAACAAATTATACTCACCTTGAAATAATAAGGCATGCTTCGCGTCAGTCATCATGTCACTCAATGGCTTATCAAAAGACTCCAATCAGCTCTAGGCGCTTTGTTTCCGGGATTCTACACTAGAGCGCGGTACCGTTCAAGAAGCACGTGCTATTTAGTGTCTTAAAGTGCACATAATAGATAAAACATCAAGTGGCCTACCTTGAGTACGGGGACTACCATTGGTTCGCCTACCTTACTATAAATAAGAATGATAGGCTAATAACAACCATTTTCACGCAGTAATTGCTCACAATATTTTTTCATACAGTATTTGAAATTAAAGTACAAGTATATCTCTATGTGTTATACGAGTGTGTAAATTGTTTTTCAAATTGCCTTATGTCTTTCTCCAGAGACAAGTTAGAAGGTATCTGGCTGAAGGACAG
Source organism: Lepisma saccharinum (assembly GCA_022664845.1). NCBI lineage: Eukaryota > Metazoa > Arthropoda > Insecta > Zygentoma > Lepismatidae > Lepisma > Lepisma saccharinum. The sequence goes on along the minus strand of JAGDQP010000517.1, from coordinate 132,649 downwards.
GTTTCGTCATATGAGAAAGCGGAATTGGCTGTAAAACTTATGGAACTGAAATTCGAAGAAGATGAATCACTCAATGCAGCTCAAGAATGCAGTAACATATATTCAGCGATTGCATTTCTCCAACAAGAATGTGAACTATGCACTGCAAAATATCCGATGAAGCAGGTAACACTCTGTTCTTTCGTGTTTCAAACTATTTATTTTAATATTCATTCATAATATTAACTCCGCTATCGTATTACACTTAACTCTACTATGAACTCTGAGGAACTAATTGAATTCCAAAACTTCTACGAGGGGGAATCAATAAATAAAATGAATTTAAGTGTAGCTGCAAAACAGTTTGATTCAGAAACATTTAGGTATACTATTTTTTCAACATCATCATCTCATACTTCGAGGTTTTTAATACATTCAAAGAAAACGTGGACAATTAGACGTTTTCTAACGTCTGTATCGTCTCTGAACTTGCATCCCCTTAGCGCATCTTTAACTGGATCAAACGTGCAAGATCAGGATTATATGGAGGATATCAACATTTACCTCTCGGATGGACTCTAGCGTTGTTTTGGCGAGATGAGAGCGAGCATTGACCTGTTGCAGAATAACTCCTACATTTTAAGGCACCACACCTTTTCGACCACGATGTTGTATGAGCTATAAGCTGTCCCATGGCTAATGGATAACTCAGCACTAATTTCGTGCAATGTGATGTCTCGATTCTCTTAAATAAGTTATTTCACACGTTTAACTGATTTAGCTGTTGCTATTACGACTGGTCTATCAGGCCGATGTTTAGTCCTCGACACTTGTACGATAGTCTCATAACAGTTAAAGCCATTTATAAACACTTTTGTTGATAAGCAATTGTTTTCATATAATAGATACCTGCTACGTTAAATTTCACTTGGGTGAACTGCTGATGGCATTGTGCCCAGTCGTAATTGATATCAGTATTGTGTTTACTAACATCATGTTTCCTGTATTAGCTATACCATATCTCATTCATTTTTACTGTATTGTGTTGAATCCCAAGCAACACAAAGATGTCATTATCACGTCATATGAAGGTCAGAAATTGTTTACAATGACGTGAAAAACACGTGATAAATTATAATAAAATGTGACAATCGAATAGACGTTATTTACATGACAAATGAATGACGACTGTTATTAATCGTCAATTGACGTTTCAAGCACTTGCCTACTGGGGGCGCGTGAGTAAGTCATACTAAAGGTTAGGATGAGGACGTTTAAACATCGTTGATATTTCGCTTCAGCAATGACGACATATTTCTCACTATTATTTGACGTAACACATGACGTCATTTTCGTTTGCTTGATGTCTTTTGAAATTTCATACTGACTAATGACGATCATTTCACGTGTTTGTGCTGATGGGGATGTTCATTTTTCTGTATTATATTTCAGTGTTTTCTTATTGTGTACAATCCTTGTAATTATCTCTGTACTTATTGATATGTTCTATAACACTGCACTAAATAGCATTTCTGCTCGCCGAAATGCGATAAAATCAATCTATTTATCTAGGTATCTAGTTATGAGTCAAAGCAATAGCACCCCTTTTTACTGTTATCTTTTTATCCTTTGTTTTGTCTTCGTTTTGTATGTTATTTTTATAATCCTAGGTTAGGCGTGTACTTTATAATTGTAATTGTAATGATAGTAATAAGGAAAACATTGAAGCACTGCAAATAACGTTGATAAGGTTATTCCATTACTACTTCATTCCGTAAGTTTTTATACATTAAATAACTACCTCTCTTTGATATAGTTTAGGTATGTAATTGTACAGCCACGGGTTAGGTGGTAGAACAGTTTCAGTTGAATCTTGCCCACGCTAATAAAGAATGTTTGAATTCAATCTATCTATCTTGCATTAATGTAAGTGGGGTGTAAAGCGTATAAAAGTAACTTTGAAAGTAGAACAAGAAGCAAAGAACTTTCGTAGAAATAAACGAAGAGAAGAGAAATAGACAGAAGAACAACGAAAGCCAACAGAGCATCCTTTGTACTATTCTTTCTGCTTTGATCTCGTTACAGCACCAAAGCAACTAAACTGAGAATATATAAAGCTTTGATCCACCCAGTTGTTACTTAGTACCTTATTTCCAAACACTCGTAATTTATGTTCATCTGCTAGGGTCGTACTCCAACTTTCGCAACCGTAAAGTATTATCGGCAGAATAACCGTTCTGTATATTTTCAGTTTCAACTTTCTTGCTACTAATCGTCAGGTTAGGAGTTTCTGAACTGAATAGAAACATGCGTTGATCGATGCTAAGCGACTTTTTATTTCTTCCGTAACCTCGTTTTTGGTGGTTATACATGCTGCCAAGTACTTAAATGTATTTACTTTCTCTATGATCTCATTCTTAATTGTTATGTCTCTATTTCCTTCATCCTCTCTGTTTCGGCTTGTTATCATGTATTTTGTTTTCTCTACGTTCATCTGTAGACCTATCTCATCGCAAGCTTCTACCAAGACATCGATGTTACTTTGCAATACATCTATATTATCCTCCATTAAATCTGCATCATCCGCGAATACGCACAGTTGGTTTAAGCCATTCAATGTTAGTCCCTGTTTGTCCTCTTTTATTTTTAGAATCGCACTTTGTAACGCAAAGTTAAAGAGCAGTGGTGATAAGGTATCACCCTGTTTCAATCCACTGTAAATTTCGAAACTATCTGACATGTTATTACCTATACGTATCCTGCTTATGAGGTCATTGAGACACCTCCTTACTAACTGAACCAGCTTTCTCGGAATTCCAAATCGTACCAGGATATTGTATAGTTTTTCTCTTTTGATAGAATCATAATCATCATCTATGACCAAACGGTGAGCCGTCTCATTGTATTCCGAGTTCTTCTCTAAGATTTGTCTCAAGGACGGCATGAAATATTGAGGAAAATATTTACTGCTATAAAAACTACCGATGATATGAACAGGATAAGATACAATCAGGGACTCTATGAATTCTATAAGGAAGCGGATATACCTATATCGTAATGTTCTTATGGTTATCTTATAGAGTATCTGAGGTAGAGACAATAGATACACGGGTTTTGGTCTTTTAGCCTGCAACCAGTTTATTACAAAATGAATCAGCTAATAAAAATAGCGTCCCGTAGGAGACTAATTACATGATATTTGTAAGAACGTATAACTTATATACTTCCTCTTCTTTGGGTGTTTCTCCGTCGAGGGAAGTTACAGGATGAAGTGGCGTACGAGAAGCGTAGCCTTCTGTGTGTCAAAGGTAGTACCAGAAGCGAAGCCTTCTGTGTACGCAAGGATAAAACCAGAAGCGAAGCCTTCTGTGAACAGGAGAAGGCGAGGGAATGACCACCCAGGAGCGAGCGATACTCTGTAGGCTGAGCTGCGGTGTTTTATATGTTCCTTTTCGGGTGTGGTCCTCCAAGTCCCTCCTTCGGCTACTCCAACTCCATCTTCATGTGGATTCAATCCCATCTGTTGTATTCATGTAGAGTTGTTATTGACGTATGCTAATGTTATGTGTCGCTCACTGTTTGTTGTCATTTCATCACATACATGGTTGTTTACTGCAAGCAATAATATTTACAATTTAAATGTGTACGTGTGAGTAAATACACGGAACATTGCAATATTTATTAAAAGTTAACTGCTTATGCTCGTTACTTGATGTTGTAAGAATGAATGCGAGCGGAATAGCAAAGAAAATATTTCACGGAAATATAGAAGATAGGGGGCACAGGGAACGACAGAAAAGCAGATGGATTGATGCGGTTCTAAAAAATATAAAGGACACAGGGAACTGGGCAGTGGCGGCGGAAGCTCGTAAGAAGTGGAGGCAAAATCTATCCTGGATGAAGGCTCGCCTAGGGGCTGTAGCGCCATGGAGGAAAATGAAAGCTCTAACTACGCACTAAAGAATTCTTTATTATTATTAGTGTTCCCATCCCTGGCGCTCTGAGGTGCACTCAACCTCCTATCAAACTGAGTACCAGAATACTCCTTACTCCTGGGCACCTTGGGAAGGTAAAGGCGGTCGAGCGTGGGACTGACTACCTCACCTCACTACGTACCGTAGATCGAGAATATATGGGGCGCTACCTCCACATCCCCCATGCGCCGTCCACGGCGCGTTCGTATCGTATAGGGGATAGTTTTACCTTTATTATTATTATTTTGCATAGCTTCCATGGCTTACCTTTGACTCTTTAGTTAGTAGAAATTGTTTGACTTACTACTATATTTTTAGATACAAAAAGTTTTGACTAAGGCAACATTTAATAACCTTTTCGTGACTTTCTTGACTAGCAGACATTCTCAGCCGTAGTCTGAAACGTTTTCTTCAAGTGACTAGCACTATACTAATAAGTGATTAATAATCTTTTAACATTGGTAGTCACTCGTTAGTACAGCGCTAGTCACTGTTTCTGAATACGACTGTCTGTGTACTGAACAGTCCATATTTGGTAAATGAACATAATAAAAATTAATAAATAAATATAAATTAATATTTCCTGTAAACAGTATAATAAGAATCAACTATCGTATATGGGCATTGTATTCCACATATTTTATAGGAAAGTCTGAGAAAAGATAAAATTCAATTCATTTGTCTAAATAAAACTTACACAAACAGATTAGTACCCGAGTTATCACGGTTCAAGAGTTTAAGATATATTAAAAGTGGTAAGAAATTGCATATCGTTTACAGGATAACGTTTTGATTTCTATATTTCAGATGGTCTCTATGTTGAAGTGTACTCATCGCTGTTGCAAAGACTGTGCCAAGAACTACTTCACTATACAAATTCAGGACAGGAATATCGCTGATGCCGTTTGTCCCTTCTGCAAGGAACCTGAGCTGGAGAATGATGATGAAGCACTGGAATACTTTAGTAACTTAGATATTCTGCTGAAGAACATTCTCGACCCACCGGTACACGAGCTATTTCAAAGGAAGTTAAGAGATCGGACGTTGATGCAAGATCCCAACTTTAGATGGTGTGTCAAGGTAAGAAAAATTCAATTAATAATATTTCATTATTACCGAGCCGCCGTAGCTCTGTGGTAGCATTCGGAAGGTCGTGGTGACCTCCAGGTGCTGGTCAAGAGGTTAGAGCACTCGCTTTCTGTGAGCGTGGTCACGGGTTCAAATCCCGCCGGGGTCCATTGAACGCAGTGGTTCAGAGCCCACTTTACCAAAAACTGTAGGTCCCATCCTTAGAAGTTCACCGCTCATTTAGAACGTTAATAACGATTTACTCCCTCGGGAGGTCGTGGGTTCGTGGGAAGGTTTTCAAGGGTTTTCCTCAGTCACACCAGACAAATGCCGGGATGACCCCTTCAAGATACACCCTAAAAAAGATATGGTAGATATAACGACCCCACGATCAGCAGTCAGCGACGGTAACCACTAGACCAGCAGGGCGGAGCAAAATACCGTTAGCAATATTACACTTACGGTTAACAATGTAAATCGCTAGTTACAAGTCACACATACACATACATACATAAACTACATTGCGGGCCGCGGTGACTCAGTGGTAGAGCGCTTACCTCTGGTGCATGGAGTCCTCGGTACGATCCCGGTTCGTGTCATGTGGGTTTTGTGATGGACAAACACCATGTGCGTGGTTTCCCGTTTCCCGTTTTCTTCATTCCATCATTTCTCCCATCATCCGTTAGACCTGAGCCAAAGTTGCCTAAAGGTCTTAAAAATAAAATTCAATTCAATTCAATAAACGACATTCTGAAAAACAAAATAATACATGTTTCAATGATGTTATAATGCATTCTTATCTCTTAATAACACAATACCAAGGTATGTAAATAACAGGTAAAGCATTCCCTCCTCATTGGCTGAATGGTGTATGACGCAACTGGCAGATACTGTCGTTAAGCAAAGAGTATCCGTTTAGAGAAATCTGTCTGTATTCTAGCATTGGAAATCGCCAGCTAGGTAACGACAACAACAGCCAATCAGGACAAGTCAGGCTATCACAATGTCTCTCGCGACAGGGCAATTAGCCTAGACTTCACTAGGCCATGATATATGGTAACATTTGAGATTTGCCTATCATATAACCGGGAAATTTAAAAATGCTTACCGAATTCGACTTACAAATTAGAACCAAACCTGTCATGCCACGCGAAGTACTGAATATCAATTTTGTTTGGTGTTGCGTTCCTCAGACACCAGGAGCGCTACTGTAACTCATATTTCCCTGTCACGGGCTCGCTTAGTTATACATTGATCTTTGGATTAATAAGTTTCCCGCAAACTCCGACAACTTACGTCATCACCGGAATTCAAAAAGTGTTCACTGTTGTCCGGAATGGACCCATCTAATACAATACAAATAATATTGTATTGTATATATTAGCATGTTTTACTTACATAATGAGGTTTAGCCTCAGGTAAGTATACATTTGTCAATTCCAATATGCAGTAATAACAAAAAGTACACAACGCGAAATTATATAAATTAACATAGTATATGTTAAAGAATAAAATTAAAAAAAAAACTACAAGCAATTATTATCTTTTAAATGTTCACGCACAGAATAATAACATTTGTTTAATAATGATCTATAAAGGTCTTTCCTTAAACATTCTCCAGGCATTTCAGACTAGTTGGAAGTTCATTACAAGGTCTATCATAATTTAGATACACATCTCGACCAAAATATGCATAATTTTGTTGTATCATATCGACACTGTTTTCCTGACTTGTACTATGGCAATGTACACTGCTTGAGAAGGTATACATATACTCGTACTTATTCTGGACAACATAGATGATTGATTTTAAAATGTACAAACAAGGAACCCCATGAGGAAAATTCGGCGGGCCTCCGGTGGCCCACCTTCATGGTTTCCTCATGGGGAGGCGTTAGAATTCTAAGTTCCTTGAACGCATGTTTATGCGGCATTTTTTGAATGCGAAAAGTAGATAGTGTCATCGTTTCCATTTCCTCCCAAAATTACGCCATAGCTAATGGAAGTTCGAATAATACAATGACAATAATGCATTTAGATTTACAGTATCACGTATTATGAGAACAGTAATTTACCTAATAATGTCTGTGCATAGCATAATTGTTGTAAATATTCTCACAATCACCAGAAACCTCGTCTATTTTAAAAATAAGTCAAGACGTTTAAATGCACAATATAGGTTGTGAAAGTAAAATCAATGCTTTCTGCTTCCAGTGTTCGTCTGGCTACATTGCAAATCCAAGGCAGAAGAGGCTAGTATGTCCAGACTGCAAGGCTGTAACTTGTGCTTTCTGTAGAAAACCAGTAAGTACAATTCTGAAATGTTCCTATATTCTGAATATATCCACGTTGAAGAGACATTTTTTTTTTTTATTTTTTTTTTTAAGTTTCAGCAAAATAATTATGTGTAGAATTTATGATTGAAATGTGAATAAGAAATTTTACCAGACCCGTTTATAGTCCCAGGTTTATTCCAAAGCGCCACTGCACATTCCCGTGACTCCTAGCGGTAGTTTTAATGTACTATACATTTATATTGTAATCAATTTGATTGGATAAAGCGAAATATTGTGATTACGTTATCTCTTTGCCATCAACACATACACGTAGGACCTTCTATATATATAAACTTATCATTGGAGAATTTATTTCTTTATTTTCAATGCGTATATTAGAATAATAAAGTGTCTATCTGGATCATTCTCCAGAAATAGTCTTTTGTATAGAAAAAAAAGCGGTTAGTTTTTACGTACCTTGGAGGCATTGTGGGTAGATATTGAATATATTATTATTTATCCATTTCATTTCCAGAATATAATGTAATTTTACATGATTCTCGTGTCCATGGAGTTGATGTTTTTGTCTTTTTCTCGTTGGGAAGTTCCTTTTAGTGAGAATGGAATTCTACAGTGCAGCATGAATGAAGTGTTCAGTGTTTGGCTTCTGATCATGATGAAAGGAAATAGAAATTAAAATATAATACTATGATCGAGAGTTCCACGGAGTTGATGATCAATAAGTGAAACACATTGATTTTAACTCTTCAATTCCACAATATGTCGACTGTAGAAGCGTCTCCCTCCTAGTTCCACTTTAAAAAAAAGACTAAGATGGCTACTTCCTGTGTAGCGCATCTAATGTCCCTGCATCAGCTCTACTGTTCGTGGCAATAGAAATATGAAGCTCTAAAGTTCATTTTCCCACGCTTTCAGCAGCCTGTAGCTCTGAAACTATGCACATTTCGAAAATTTGTTAAAAGAACTTTTGTCTTGTTTTGATGTGAGGAATCACCTCCAGAAGTTTGTCGGTGTAGTTGATAAACACCCTGTATATCATCACGCCTAAAATATTATACTAATTCAGCATGAAACTTAATTACGTCCCTCTCCCCAAAGTACTCACCACTTTATACGTTCCTGATTTAATTGTGTTTTGATGTACTACTGTTCCTTCTCCTCCAGTTAGTTCAAGCTCCGATAATTACATAGAATAGTTTTCCGACAGTTATATTATGAACTAATCTACCTCAGTCCATGATTCTACTGCATAAATAACAGGATACAGGTAAATTAATTAGTCTAAAATGGTATTTTACCCTGCTTTTTCACAGTTGGGAATAAATAACTCGCATTTAGATACTTTTTTTTTAACTGCTATTTTCAACTCCTATTGTAAACAGATATTTACTACTGCTATCACTGATATGGAAAAACAGCAGTTTTGCTCATTTCTAGCTTGAAATTGCTGTCAGTTGGGAAAAGGAGGCAAAAATGGAACTTATTACTTACTTGTAACTTTCGAGTTCATTGTGCATACATTTCTTGTAAATAATATTCATTTGAAGGTTTCTCTTGCGTTTTACTTTATTTTTCTGGTCGATTTTTTTCCATACTTACGTCTCACCACTTACAACTGCGCAGACATTTTTTCCATCAGTTGGAAGAAGGAAATAAATCTACCATCTTCTTTTTATTATTTTACAAGAAAAAAAAAATACAATACCTGGAAACTGTCTGAGCAGTAAACAAGGAATATTCAGTAAAAATATAGTTTCCTTTCAATAAATAATAATAATGTTATACAGTTTTTATTAATTTCCCCAAAAAATAAATTTTTGGATTTATTTCCTTCTTCCGACTTTTCATTGTACAACTTGTGTAATTTATATTCGTATTTTCCTCCCGTTTTTCAGTGGGAAAAGCAGCATGAAGGCATCTCATGTGAGAAGTTTGCAGAATGGAAAGAAGCCAACGATCCCGAGATCCAGGCAGCTGGTTTAGCCAAGCACCTCGCAGAGAATGGCATTGACTGTCCCAAATGTAAATTCCGCTACTCGTTGTCCAAAGGCGGATGCATGCATTTTACTTGCAGCGAGTGTAAATATGAGTTCTGTTGCGGCTGTGGGAAGCCATTCATGATGGGAGCCAAATGTTCTGTTAGCCCTTACTGTGCTAAGCTTGGACTGCACGCGCATCATCCTCGAAATTGCCTTTTCTATCTAAGGGACAAGGAACCCAACGAATTGCAACGACTCCTCGAGGTAATTTTATGGTTTACGTAATGATTCAATAGGTATATGCTAAAAAAAAAAAAATTGTCATTGGGTAAAAGCAGAAAAATATCAATAGAAAAATTAAATTCGGTCTCCTTGGTCTCCAAAACTGTGTAAGCACATAGCAACGTGCTTCCGTAGCACAACTTGTCACAACACTGAGGTTCTCACTAGTGCTTGTAAACACGGGTCTAAAGGGGACTCCTCGTGCCCGCCCCCACTTAAAAAACAATAAATAAATCAAATTATTTCAAAATCTAAGAGCATTATCAAATATTTTAGAACAGCGCTCTAGTACTTACAAATTACTATCAAATACAATGGGTAGCGATCACTAGGTCTTGTCCATTGATGAATTACAAGACTTCAAATGTAAGTTTACGTGGCGAGGACCAAATCATACACTTACCTTCAACATAGTACACCATCCTCGCTGCCATCGTATCGTCTAACAGAATGGAGATTAGAAACACGACAAGTTTCGCCAAATAATACATTGGCTTCCTCAGATGAACGATAAGTGAAAAGAAAAACTTTGGTAAACTTTATTTTTATATAGGTCAGTCTAGTAACTTTGGACTTCGGCCCGTCATGATTTGCCCTTTAGCTGTTAAAATCCACACCCATGTTCCTGCCGGGACCTTCGAGCCGATGGTCTACTGCCGCAGACCGCTCGGTCACCCGACCGGCAAAAACTTTTGCTATAGGAAACAAAATACTTCAATGATGATCGTTCAACAAGATATCTAGCATTTAAAAATTGGTACAAAGCCTGGAATTTGACATTAAGTCAACGAAACACTCTACTTATCAGACTTCATTAAAAAAAGGAAAAATGAGCCTTTCACTTATATACAGGAAATAAGGCATTCCGTGCGTTATAATGACATTCAATTGAAAGGATCTTTTCTCAGAAAAACGCAGCAATAATACTTAACGAAATACTTGCATATTTGTTTACATCGTCCTTGACTAAAAACTGTGCCGTCGGAAATGGAATTGCTAAGTGCTGAGGATAAACGGAAACCATCTACAAATTCTGATACTCACTATTTGCAATTGCTCTTTTATTATTCCAAAGAAAATGCAATTTCATTCATTATTAGATATGATGTTTAAAGCCTACACTGTACTGATAGACATACCACAATCCTTCTCAAAGAAACATTACAAAGTCTCGGTAAACCCCAGCCCAAAGATCCCACGAAGTCTACAATCAACACCCACGCAATTTACGAATTATATTTAAACCTAGACGTCCGCATATGAACATTATTTAATAGAAGCTCATTTTGTTTAGTACCATCTCGTAACGCACTGTTTGAAAATAATCACACGAAAGAAGAGTCACAAACGGACTGCTCGGTTGGCTTTGTCGGAACAGTGCCAGTTTAAGTATTCAATCTGGCGAATTTAGTTAAGAGATTTGAAACTAAATCTCTCACTAAATTCACTGGAGTCTTCCATAAAAAGATATAATGCTCTTGTAAATTATTACCCTACCAACACGAATTGACTTTAAGATTCAAAAACTTGACTGAATATTCTATTACCCCATAATACGTTTGTTGTTGTCATTTAACATGATTCATACATTTATTTGGTTACAATCACAACGAGAACTTCGACTTATACACGAGATATAAGACAAGGCTCAAATCACTTTAGTTGTGAATACTCAGTAATCTGCACTAATATTTGTAAAATAGCATCACCAGTGAAGTTAAAAAAAAAAAAACCTCTTTTGATACTAGTCCGTAGACTCATAATAGATAGACTTAGCACGCTTCCCCATTTCTGGCTGCGCTGAAACTAGTGGGTTTCTGTTCAGAGCCCGTGATTTTGAATCCATCCGCTAGGTAGCTCTGCTATAGACGTCATATTGTACTA